>VNJO01008337.1:0-20360 GCA_008042535.1 Drosophila tani
CATATTTGGAAACAAATATTGAAAGAAATCTAGTTTTTATGCAAGATAATGCATCTATCCACAAGAGCAGAGAGACCCAGCGCTTCCTAAGTGAGCACAAAATAGATGTTTTGGATTGGCCAGCGTGCTCCCCTGACCTAAACCCCATTGAAAACATATGGGGTATCTTAGCCAGGCGAGTTTAGGCCAATAATCAAAAATTTGAAAATGTTATAAGCCTCAAAAGAGAAATTTTGGCTCAATGGTCTCTTTTAGACCAAAATTTACTTAAAAATTTAGTCTATTTAATGCCTAAAAGACTTTTTGAGGTAGGAATAGCTCATGGTGGTTCTATTAATTATTAATTACTATTTATGTACCGTTACAACATTAAAATATAAACTAAATCCAACAAAAATGAAATGTGTCGCATAGTTTTGTTACACTTGCAGACATAGCAAAAACCGAGCTTCTGTGCTTTTTTCACCGCTACTTGAAAACGGAAGATTTAACTAGAGATAAAAACAAATTTATTTAAGTAGAATTCACAAAGCTTGCATTCTGCATACTTGTTTTTGTTGTATTCTGCTTTCCCATTCTCGTACGAGGGTCGAAACTAAAATTTTCGGGGTGTCGTATAATTTTGGGAAGGAGTGTATATGGGGGCTAAAATATCACTGAACCCTTTGCTGTCGAAAAATGAAAGTGATCCTCCGCCAACGGTTGCAATATTTACTAACGACGAAATGACTTCATCTTTATTTGTCTCGATCGTTATTTTCCTCTTCTTAGCCTCTTCCTTTTTGCGAGCGATGTATTTGGTTTCATCAGATAATAAATTAAATATTTCTGGATGTCTTGCTTTTAAGTGTCGCTTCATATTTGAGACATTGAGACCGGATATCGTAAAGCCACATTCGTTGCATGAATGGTGCTTAATCGTTTTGTCATATGTATAGAAACGGTGCACTTTATCACGTATTGTTGGAACCATTATAATTGCCGATTGTAAAAACAATCAAATTGAGCAATTCAAAAAATCAAAATTGAGCGGTTCTTTCGATTACCCTTTAATCGACTCCGTGGGCAACAGGTATTTTGCGAACTTTTACTGAAAACGGTCACACGTGCAAAACACACACATAGGCAAGGCCCACTTCCAGTGTCCCAAGTGAACAAATGCACAAAAAGAACGACGAATAACGCACGTTGTTTGATCAACGAGCGCGTCTTTTGATTCCGTTGTTATTCCTTTCCAATGGCAACAGATTGTTTGTTGACTCTTCAATTGAGGATCACTTTTTGCGAGCTCTGGCTGAACACAAACAAGCAAAACTAACAAAACAGTGCAGCCCTGATGTTGATTGTTTAGAATTGACATATGGTCACACACTTTTTTTTTGGGGTGACCATGACTACGATGATTCGATAGGTTCGTGCAGTCGTCATCGGTACTCATTCCTGATATAAGCAAATTTTTTAGGAAATGGGCGTTTTTTAATCTGAATTTTCAATTTTGTACGTTAATTTAATTAATATTATTTATAGACATGACTACTGAGTACAAAGAAATATAAATTAACACAAAATGCCATAAGGCAACTGGAACTTACTTTAACTATCGATAGTAACGAGTGGTTCGCGAGCCGGTTCATTCGATTTCAGTTGGTTCCACACAAAGTTGGCTGTGGTTCGTTGAGCGAACCAGCTCTTTCTTTTTACTTCCTTTCGGTTCCGAACAAGCAGCAAAATGTCGAAGAGAGGTAAAAATGCGAAAAAATAATCCAATTAAATCGGCCAATATACGGGCAATCTGTGATAAATAAATATGCGACGCCGTCGAGAGTGAAACAATGAAGTGACCTAACTAATTATCTGTGTTTTTCCTCGTCTAGGACGTGGAGGTACCGCGGGAGGAAAGTTCCGCATCTCTCTGGGTTTGCCCGTGGGCGCTGTGATGAACTGCGCCGACAATACAGGTGAGTAACGACTGCTGGCGAGGATGTGGATGTTGATTTCATCATATTCTGTGTGTGTTTTTAGGAGCCAAGAACCTGTATGTTATTGCCGTGCACGGAATTCGCGGTCGCCTGAACCGTCTGCCAGCCGCTGGCGTCGGTGACATGTTCGTGGCCACCGTCAAGAAGGGCAAGCCTGAGCTGAGGAAGAAGGTGAGTGCGGCTCCATGTGCGGAGAAGTGTGTGTGTGAAATGAGCAGAGATATTGGATATTTAAGAGAGGAGGAGGATTGTGCCGGCTTAGTGGACGCATCACGTTTTTTTTCACTTTGTTTTTGTACTGATTCTTTGGAATGAAATGAATTGCGAATTAGATTGCTGAAAGCAATTGTTATATCTTGCTGCTTTAAAGTAAAAACAACTGTGTATTGTTTGTCTATTAAAATAACACAATTGTTAAAGCATAAGTAGAAATAATGCATTCGCCAATATACTCTTAACTATTAACCAGTTCTATGGCTTTAATTTATAAAAAAAAAGTATCTATAAGTTGTGTATTTCGCTTATACAAGATAACCGGCCAGCTTATCTTAGCAAAGCACGTTTTCCCCGATTTGTTTTTGTAAACTCCCTTGAAAAGTATGTTGTTGGGCTTAAGGAACATAATATTAGTTAGGAACTAAATAAAGGTACTTAGCAGTCAGTTTACAGTAATTAAATCTAATTAAGTAAATAATTAGTAGGAATTTAGTAATTGATTTATATCTTGAACATGCTCTAATCTTTACCTAAGAAATTGTTAGCAAGTTTTAAATCTACCGACAATATTTCTCAACCGATATCTGCCTAATCACACATTTCATTATTTCAATGTGGAAACTTTACTTACCTTTTTCTTTTCTTCCCTTCCAGGTAATGCCTGCCGTGGTGATTCGGCAGCGCAAACCGTTCAGGAGGAGGGATGGCGTTTTTATATACTTCGAGGACAATGCCGGGGTAATAGTAAACAACAAAGGCGAAATGAAGGGCTCGGCCATCACCGGGCCCGTGGCCAAGGAATGCGCTGATCTGTGGCCCCGTATCGCATCCAATGCAAGCTCTATAGCCTAACGAGCTCCCATTTTTCAAATAAAACCCTCAACGGAAACAGCTTGTTTTGAATAAGAAGTGTCTCGGATCTTTTATTGAATGCTGCTGCAGTAGTGATTCGCTTTCGGAGGATCGTCGTCGTCGTCGTCGTCTCTACTTGGGTGCCTCGGTGCGCAGAGTGGGCTTGGGTCGAGTCACCTCCATTGAGATCTTGCCGTTGGCCCCCTTGAATAAGGCATAGCACACCTGGAACGTGAGGCCCTCCAGCGAGTCGCCATTGAACTTGGTGATGATGTCGCCGCGCTGCAGTTTGTTGTCGATCTCCGGGTACTGGCCTTGTACCTGCAAAAGGGATTATACCTCAGATGTGTACCTTCTCTAACTCCTCCAAACACTTACTACATCCGCAATGGTGCAGCCACGTTCGTTGGGCGACAGGGAGAGGCCCAGTTCCTTGCCCCCCTTTTTCATAAAGTCCACATTGAACTTTTCCAGCTCAGGCGGATCGGCACGATAGACCGTAAGGTTGACGGTCTTCTCGTACGTGGTGTGGAACAGCTGATGGACCTTCAAAGTGGTCATGGCACCCACGTGGGTCGGCACGCCGTTCACATCGCAAATGTGGTCGAAGATCTTGAGGCGATTGTCGGTGGCCACTGCTCCCTCCGGATAGATGTGTGTGATCACGCAACCAGTCTGGAAAGAAGGCTTTAATAGAGTAGTTCTTACAAAATAACCTGGCTGTGGCCCACCTTGACATGGTTGTTCTTGCCGCCGCAAACTATGACGCCCAGCGGCTTCTTCTCCACCTTCAGCTCGATGAGAATCTTCTTGTTGGGCTTGATCTCGGCTGTGGCGGGTTCCTGCGGTTTCTCCTCCTCCTTCTTGGCCTCTGCGCGGGTTGGAAGGCTTCAGTAGTTAAGGCAACCTGTTGATATTAGGCCACACTTACCCTCCTTCTTCTTCTCCTCCGCCTCCTTGTCGGCCTTTATGGCCTCCTCGCTCTTGAGGGTTAGTAGAATCATGGTCACATTGCCCTCGGCACGTTTCAGCAGTCCAGTTGCCTGAGGTCAGGAGGGAAGGGATGACAAAGTAAGGGTTGTGTTTCGTATGCAGCACTCACATCGTCATAGTTGGACTCTAGCGTCACGTCCTGGTTGACGGCCAACAGCATGTCGCCCACTTTCACGCCCGCCAGCTCGGCATTGGAGCCCTCTCTCAGGTCAGAGATGAAGATGCCGTTGCCCACCTCGGCATGCTTGCCATAGATGACCATGATGCCCAGGAAGCCCTCCTTGCGCACCTGCACCGTGCGCGCCTTGGGGAACTGGTCGAAGAGGAACTTGGTCTGTGGAAAAGGAAGAATTATTATTATTTTTAATTATTTAATAGAGTAAGGACTTGCCTCATCCGACGAGGTGGGGAACTTCTTGATGGGCTTCACGCACATGCCCTCGTCGTTGGGCTTGCGACGCGAGGTGATCAGCACCAGCTTGTCCCCGTCCACGTTCTTGAACACCGCAGACGCATTCAAGTGGCAGCGATTCTTCAGCACATTGCCGTTGACCTCCACAATCTCGTCGCCTGGCTTGAAGTCCACGCTGGCAAACACTCCGTTGGGATCCACGCCGGCCACGAAACAAGCCATCTTCTGGCGGTCCTTGTGACCGGCGAGGGCCACGCCTAGCGGCTTGCTGGGATCCCTCTGGACCTCCACCCTCCGCAGATCCTTCATCATGTTGTACCGCTTGTTGATCTTAGCTGGTTGGGAGAGGGATTACCATAGGATTTAGATTAGATTTGTGGAAGGGAGTTACCCATTGTGTAGCCAAACTCATCTTCCTGCTCCTTGTCGCGATCCTTCTCCATCTTGTTCAGCTTGCAGTTGCCGGCGGAGGCACGATCGATCTAAGGGAGGGTTAGTTAGGGTTTCAATATTAAATTAAAACTTAGTAAAAGATTAATTAATTTAAAACCCCACCTCATATCCCGCCTCCGTACGAATACGACCCGTCATATCCCGGGTATCCTCATCATCCTCATCAGCGTTGCTGTATTTTTGTCGCATCGACGCCGTGAATGTGGTATTCCGCTTCTGCATCGTCTGCTGCCGGTTCATGCCCTGACCCTGGCCCATTCCCTGATTCATCCCCTGACCCATACCCATACCCTGACCTCCGCCCGCTTGGTTGTTGGGCGTCTGGTCCTGGTTAAACTTGTTCTTGGCCTGCATGTAGCCATTGCTGCGCGGATCTCCTCCCTTCGCCTGCTGCTGCTGCTGATGCTGATCATCGCTCTTTGGCTGGGTCTGGATCTCCAGGTCAATCTTAAAGTCCGCCTCCTTGATTAGATCGATGACCGCCTGCTCGGTGGAATGGCGCACATCCTTGCCGTTCAGGGAGAGGATACGATCACCAACCTTTAGGCGTCCGCACAGGTGAGCAGGACTATCGGGCACAATGCCCTTGATGAAAATGCCGGTGGTCTTGGTGTTAGGTGAGTCCTTTACCTCACCGCGTACTATGCATATGCCAAAGGACTTCTTGCCCGTCTTGTCCAGGGTCACCATGTGAATTAGTTCTGTAATTTTAATATTATTTCGGAGAAGGGCATAAGGTAAATAATACTAAGATTATTTTTAAATAAGTTTTTAAGGATTAAAAACATTTTTAAGATTTTTTAACAAATATAAAAAAGATCACTTGAAATTTCATATTTATTAAGTTTTAAAAAATGTTACAGAATTGTAATCTGGTTTGTTATCCTTTAAAATTCAGAACATATTTATAAAAAACCAACTAATTATGGTTTCTAAACAAAACAAAACATTTTAGATTTAAAAACTTCTTGGAGTCGTTGTAATATTTGAAAATTCCAAGGTAAAGTTTTTATATTTAATAAATGAAGTGTTTCTTGAGTTTTTAAAAAGAAGTAAATAATTTTTTAAGACAAAATTTATTCTTAAAATATGTTAAAAAAACATCTCTTATTTGTTTTAAATATTTTAGGAAAAAAAATTGCAACACTCAACAAATAATTTTTTATATTCACTTAATTTTTTAGTTTAAGTTAAAACACAATCCTTTTCTGGATCTGCAAAATGTTTATAAAATTCTGTGGAATATTCCTCATAACATGTAAATCCCATTTGGGAGACCAATTCCAAGGTCAAGTTCTCTCTGGATTAGCTACAAATTAGATTAGCAATTGGCCATGAAACCACTCAATGGGCACTGACCACCATTGGCGCCCGGATTCCCCAGGAACTGAACCATCCTCGCTGGCTGGTATCGATTGCTCTCTAAACCACACCAAAACTCGCGACTCACTGGCCGGACATTAAGCGCAAACAATTAATTGATAATTTGATTTTAATAATTTTCAATAAATTTATTTTTTTATTTTATTAGATGTGAGTATTCCGCGTTGGCAGCGCCCGATTTGAGTCCATTGAAAAGTGCGCCTAAACTGATTTTACAATTAGCGGACGAACATTCTTGCTAACTGACTTAGTGGCCATTCTATTTTGAGTATGATTTTCGTATCGATTATACTGGTCAGCGCGGTGGTAGGTTTTTTTTGTTCTCAAAAGAGAAATTGAAATCGTTAGTCAAGATAATGTTAGCGTTTAGTTGGGAATTTTTCAATTTATATATTAAATTACATATTACCTAGTCCTTATCATAAGCTCAATAATATTTATAATTAAAGACGCCTTTTTTATTGCTTTTTAGGGCTGCCACAGAAATTTCAATGGTTTTGAAATCCCTTAAAATTGTGTCTAATAGTATGCAATAAAATATTTGAGGTACCAAATTCAGTGAAAATATGTTTATATTTACTTTGTAACATTTTGTATCATAGTTTTAGACACTATTTTAAAGAATTTCAGAATGTTAAATAAATGTATGATATTTCGTCATATCTCCAGTACTTAACCTGTTATTTTCCGTAAAATCTAACAAAGTTTCCTTACCTGCAGCATAGTGCTATCGATCTGGCGGAGGTGCTTCTATTGCATTGAGTAACTTTCTCTGTCTGTTATGACACCACTCTCATAATACATAGCTCCCCCGAAGACGGTCATAATGTGGGTTAGAATCGTGAAACAAAGGGAGACGTGACGGGGAATTGCGCCAGTCAAGTGTCTTTATTGTCCATATCACGTTATTAATTTGTTGGTGCGATTTGACCAATGCTGAACTCAACACTCCGGCAGCGGAAGCCCGTCAAGTGTGTTGGCCAGAAATGCCCATCGATTTTATCTTTTTCCTTCATTGCACTTACAACTGAATAACATATGTCACGCACACACTTTCCACTTTTCCACCTTTGCAAGTGGTCGCATATCAATATATCTTTTGGCTTTACAATGTAACAATTATTCGATTTTTAAACATGTGCTAAAAGATTACTTGGATAAAATAGATCTGGATACTTTAGTTATAACACTTTTAAAATATTTATGATGGTTAACAGTTTCAGGAAATAACTTAAGTTGTTCTTATAATAATAATTTATTTTATTTAATGCTCAAAGTGGCTGTAATTTACAAATTTTAGTTTACAAATAAATTAGATTAGACATACAATAATATTTCAAATCTATATTTTAGGAACCTATGTATTCCCGATTCAAAATAAAATCAATAGATTAAAGAATAGTCTATGTTCTTATATTTGCTAAAAGAAAGTTTTAAATTAAACAGATATAAATATATATAAAAAAAAACAGAGCTCTAATATGGTAATTATAAATGTGTTATTAAAATTTGTATAACTTCTTATAATAAATATTATTATGGTTATTAAAAAGTAAAGTACAGTTTATATAAAAACTGTCAATGAATATTTTTTAAAGAATAATATTTTTAAGAATAATAATATTATTTTTTTAGTTTTTTTGCTAGATGCGTAATCTAAAAAAATATAAAAAATAGTTCCTACAATATTTTCAGCCCCCAGATGTAGGCAACACATTTTTGTGACATTCCATAACTGACACTTTTAGAAAAGATTTATGTGAAATCTTTATTTTATTTGCAACAAAGTCAAAGGCAATCAAATAAAGGCACCAGGACTCTCAGCAATTGGAGTGGCGAATGAATTTAATTTGCCAGCCGAGCTTAAATTCATAATCAAGATTTGCATTTTAATGCCGAAAGAAGGACGAAGGGGGAAAGCTTAGGAGGAGAAGGAGGAGAAAGAACGGGAGATATGCAAACATTTCCATTAAATGCTCGAACGAAATGAAACGCGAGGAGGAATAGCTAAGGCAGCGCCAAAGGAAAACTAGAGTAAACACATGCACAAAGGCCGGCGGGGGGAAATTGGGAAGGCAAAACTGGAAAATGGCTACCAAAGAGAGAGAGAGGAAACGGCAACGACTGCGAAACGATGTTGGAAATTAATTTCATAATAAAAAAGCGTAAGGAAACCCATTTGATAAAACAATTTCCTTTTTGCCTCCCAACAGTCATGTTTTGTTAGTAAAGTAAATTCAAAAGAGAGCACAGCGAAAATATGGCAATGAGCTTAACTCTCTCCTCTCCCCAGGCTCCTGCCCCATCGCCCATTCCCTCTCCCTCGCTTGACAGCCTCTGCCGGCGTCGGCGTTGCCTCTGCCAGGACGTTGCCGTTTGATTGGCTCTCCTGCCAGGGCCACGCCTACTGCAATGGCTGCTTTCTTTTCGGCTGTTGCTGTCCTTCTCGCCGTCTGGCCTTCTTCCACCCTCGGCCGCCTTTGCCGTGAAGCTGCGCTGCCGCGTCGCAGTCGGCGCATGGTTGTTGCGAGGATTTAGTTAACTGAAGTGATTTTCCACTGTTTGCCGTCGCACACACACACACACACACCCAGCCCCACTCTTATGTAAGTGGCCACACGTGCATGTGTGGGTGAATCCGTTGTTGACTTGTTCTCGTGTTGTACTTACATGCAGTTATATCAAATTGCTAATAATCGTTTAGCAGGCACTTCAGAGTGCGTCCTGGAAATGAATAAAAATTACAGTTTTCTGCGCAAAAACACTTCAGACTTCAGCGGCGATACGGATTCGGAATCATATGGAAATGGCTCGCATACAAGTTGGGGAGAGGAGGTGATATCAGCATAACCACAAGGGGGTGATGGGGCTATCTGTCAGAAGGATACGGACTTGGAGCTTGCTATTCTTAAGTTCTTAAAAATTATAAAGAAGTTTTACTTAAATACACAACAAAAATCACGTCGATATAAGCTAGTAAACTTAATCTTTATAAAAATAAAAGTTTAAAAGTTGTTTACTCTTGAAAAAGATCATCTTCAACTTCCATCATCCTTCAATTTAAAATATTCAACATATGCTTTGAGATCAAGACATTATGATGAATATTTAAAAATTTATACAGTTTCGATTATACAATATATTTGCCTTAAGATCGTTGCATACCTTATAGCGCACATTACACAAACTTTTAATTATTATTTCATACTTTCTGGCAGAATAGCACTTTTCCAATCAATTTTTTAAATAAAACTGTGTCAACAGAAATTTTTTGGTGAGTTACTTTATTTTCTTATTAAATAGAAAACATTACATATAATTTAGACACAAAACTTTAAATATTTAATGTTTACTGAAGATTAATATCATATTCTTACTTCCCATCTAAATAGTGTCATAACTTTATAATATTTTAATTTCTTATTATAAATGATCTCATATTTTTCGAAACCCTTAATATATAAATATGTCTAAAATAATAAATCAAAATAAAGGCAACAGAAATTTAATAAATTAATAAACAACATTATTACAAAAAAATTAAGTACCTTTTTAAAAGATACCCCAAAAACCTATAATCCCCATGATCCACCCTAGTACCCCATACAAAATGCAATTTTAACTCCTGAAAAACTCATTGAGAAACTTATAATCGATACCGATATCGAGGGACGCAACAGGCTCTCGCCTCCCGATAAGATACACAAAACAAAGCTGGGCCTCAGCCTCTCCTCTATGGAGGAGAGGAAAACCAACTGAATATTCTCACGACATTTAAGGACATCTACAAACAATTACGCCCGTACATGTGTACCCGGCCCCGAGTTCGAACTCCGAACTTTTAGCTTGAGTTCCGGCCGGAATGACGCACGGAATGCCCGCAGGGGCAGGGCGACGGGGATTATAGATATTTGTGTTTACTACGGCTGTACATATAATGTCCTCATAACTTTTAATACGTGAACGTGATAGAGCAAATAATGGTGCCCACATGGACTCGGAGCAGCCCGTTCACTAACAGGGAGTGGGAACGGGAACGGGATTTACGGGATTACGCGCGCCGCCCAACATTAAAACTCAATTTGAATGACAACGCGTAAGCAAATAATTGTCCTTTTGCGACCCGCCAGTGTCCTGGGTCTTCACTTGAAAGTTTGCTCTCCACACGGTAGTAAGTTATTCAAATATTGAGTTTTTCAACTCAACTCGACTCGACTCGGCTGGAACCACCCCCAGGGACCTGATCCGTGAATGTGCGCAGGGTCGCAGGCGGATTCCTCTGATGACAAGGACGAGGCCTCGAAATTTCATTCGCTTCCCTTTGTTTGAGTTGGGCTCGGTTCACTCCTCTAAATACATTTGATTTGTTTACCATGGCCCGAGGCCGAGCTTGAGCCTTAGCCCGGGCAGGAGCTGGAGATCTTAAGCTGCATGTAAATGCGTTAAATTAAATTTCAAACGCTTGTACTCCATCTGAAGGACAATGACAATCAAATGGCTGAATGGATTGAGTGGGTAGTGGCTGACGATTTTGATTTAGTGCTCATCCGGCTGCCCACCTAATGCGATTATGGTAGGAAAGATTTGCCGCCTCTCCATATGGAGTATGGTTTTTGGGAAAAACAAAATGGAAGTTTGAGGAGAAAATTGTTCTGAAATTTTGGGTATAACGAACACGAATTTAAGATAAGTCTTTGGAGGATTAAACATAAATATGTTAATATTTGTGTGGCAATAATTAATATAAAATATTAAAAACCAATCGCATTCCCCTACATCAAGTTATAATCTATTTTTATAAAGTTCAGAGAACATGAAAAATTAATCTGTAGTTACAAAGAAATCGTTAGTGTGTAATAATCACTTAACCAAGTGTCTAAAAATACTTTAAATTAATTTAGAAAATATATATTTACATTTTATAACGATATAAAACACATATATAATATTTGTTTTAGATATAATCATATTTTTAAAATATTTTTTCTTACTCTTTCAGGTATCCTCCAAAAATTCTTAATTAAATCTGCTTGCTTTTTGGTCAATAATGGTGTTTGCCAACTTATTCTCCTTCCCCAGGTGATTACAGATTCAATATTGTTGATTTTGGACACTGATAGCCTCTGACAAACCATCGACGCCATCCCGCACGTGTTCGCACTTCGTGGTCCTTTGGGCACGCGTCCACTTGTTTGTGATATCCTCATCAGTGCAGGCAAATATTTATTGTTCGCATTTTATTTGCAGCGCAAATTGGTAATATCCACGCCCAGCATCGGCCGGGGACTCCCCGTGTCCATATCCGGGCATTGTGTCCTCTATTTTCTTTTCATTTGTCGCCATGTCGCCCACATTGCTTTGATCTAACGAATTGATTTACACTAACGATTATTTAATGAAATTCCACAAGCGGCACTCCATGCCCCCATCCGCACTCCTCGCAGGACGATGTATCTCCCTGGCAGGAAGTGTGAATTACCCGACACCCACTTCGATCCACGTGCCACACGTGCCCGCTGACAACTTATTAGGCGTGTCTTGCGTCACTTTCCACCCACTAATTTCGCATTTCCCATTTGCCATTCAGAACTTTTCACTGTTTGATTCTTTCTGGTTTGATTTAAATTTGTTTCGGCTCAAGAGTCGTTGAGTGTGATGTGTTATCCCTTTTGTGGACTGTTGGCATGCTCAGGGATGAGCGACTAATGAAGATTTTTGACTGGTTCTAAGGAGAGTTATTGGATGTCAAAGGGAGTGGAGGAGCATTACTTATACGACGTGTTAACAGACCTAGAAATCTTTAAGCTACATTTGTGTTTATATTTATATATTTGAGGTAGTATCTAAGAGTAATTAATATTTTTTAGGTGCGTGGAAAATTACCTTAACTAATATAATAGTTTTATTGGGATTTAAAAGCTAATTCACAAAGTTTTATTGCCTGGAAGTTCTCTGAGAAAGCTTAAACTAGAGCTGGAAAAAACATCGGCGATGTATCGATACATCGATGTTTTTCCAAATATCGAAACATCGAAGTTTTCAAACATCGATGTTCGATGTTTTCTCTGATTAATATGTTATTATTTATTAACAAAAACGACTCGATGTCATCATTTGAATTTTAATTTTAAAAGAATTGTGATTTAATTTTATTTTGTTTACTGTTACTACTGTTTAAGTTAAATTTTTAATTTTTAAGAAGATAAAAGGAAAAAATTTGGATCTCAAATAAATTTTTATTCTTTTGTATAACATTTATACTTTTTTTTTCTTATATATATATATATATTTACATATTTTACATATATTTTATTTATATATATATACTGGAATAGAGCGAAATAAACTTTTCTAAATTGCACTCGGAAAAAACTTCGATGTATCGATACATCGATGTTTTTTTCTTAAAAACATCGAAACATTATTTTTATAATATGTACATATGTTTCCCCTCTAAAATAATATTTTAATTAACAATTTAGTGGATACAAAACTTGTTTTAGATTTTCCGAAAAACAATTCTATATTTTTGGCATTGAAGAAATTTATTTAAAATTTTTATATTTAGCAAATTGATTAAAAGCGAAAGCCTTGTTAGATATTTAGATACTAGGGATGATTTAAAAATTTCCTGCCACCGAAAAAAACTTCACCAGATGTTTCAGCTTCCACAGGAGACATACAGTTCAATAATCCCAAACAAATTTGAGCAAATCCCATCCAATTTTGACTTCATAATCCTCGAAACCAAAACAAATAAACGATTATCTTTCACGGCTGCTGGGTGGCATGACCGTGTTGAAAGGGGAAATTAAGGAAAATTATCCCATATAGTTATTACCAACTGTCCAAATTGCCGCCACGCCCCAACAGTTAAGAGAGCAAAAGGCAGCAGCGACGACGACGAAGGGAAACCATATCCCATATCCAGAGCGTTTTGCTTTCGTGGCATACGGACAAGTGACAATCATCCCACTTAATTGAATTCTGCGCTGCATAATAAATCAACTTAATGCGATCCAAGTACCCGGTTGAGATCCACGCGCACGAAAAGGAGCAAAAAGCATGGAGAGCGAGCAAAGGGAGTGATATCCTTCGACTGTGTGTGGCTATAGGTGGCTCTGGCAGGCAGTTCCAGCTCCGGCAAATAAACAACAATAACACACTCAGCCAGCGATGCCGATTCCGTTGCCACTTCTGCGCCGCCCCTCCGTAATTTCCACACTTGTGCTGACACATTGAAAGGGCTTTGGGTTTTATTTATGAATTGAGAAATTGACATCCTGGGCGGAGAGGGAGGAGGAATGGTCCTGAGGAGGCTTAGGCACACGGTCCTCGATTTTTATTGCCGCCAAACAAGAGGCTTAGGCAAAGGCATCAGCACATCACCGCAACCACAGCCGTGCAGCCACCACCATCCTCGTTCGCATCCACATCAAATGAACAAAACTGAATGAAATGAGCCACGAAACATCAGTGTGTGGCACTTGCTGTTCGACCCAACCCTCCCAACCCGCTTAAAAAAAAATAAAATCCGGATAAATCGAGCGTGAAATATTCCAGCTCGTCCGCAGCCGAGTTCGGGAAGGAGGCAGGATGAAATGGTTAAATCGAATCCATTGTTGTGCCTGCCACTTGTTGGCAGGTTGGAGAGACTCTGGTCGAAATTTGCGGCTTGCAGTTGTGCAATTTGTCCGCTGCCTGCTGTGATTTTTCCCATTGTCCTTACGGCGGCGGGGTTGGTTCCACATCCTTGTCCGTCAAATTGAGCGTCACTCGAGTATTCAAGTGCCTGTATGTGTATCTCTGACGGCCCTTACGGAGTCCTGCCGTCGCAGATACTTCAAAGATTTAATAATGACATGAGAAGTGAAGCTATTAAGTCTGCCTCCAACCCGCGGCTCAAGGAGTTCGAGCTGGGCCTCGAGTGTGTTTGCCTTTGCGATACAGCAGGTGCCACCACCTGCCCGAATCCCAACCATCGATGCAGGCAACGACAGGATGCGGCATTTTGAGCACAAATTAGAGGACGCCAAGCCTAGAAACACTTGATACACTTGGGATAAAAGGAAGAATATAAGTAGAAATAATTAAATTAAGGAATGGATCAACAAAAACTTTAATATACAAGTAGAACACGGTTTCTGAAAGGGAAATATCTTAAGAAGATTATACAAAAATATGTAAGGTAAAAGGGGGCCTTTAAGTAAAATATATATTTTTTTTCTAGTAAAATATTCCATTATAATTAACATATTAAGTTGTTACTCAAGATTTTCCTGCAGTGTAAAACCGTTTGGTGGCTAGCAACTGTGTCTCCTTTGCTTGGGCCAAAAAGAATGATTGTCCTTGCCGGATCCTTGCAGTCAAAGCAATTCAAGTGTCAAATCTTTTATTTGCCTTTTGCAGATTTCGCAATAAAAATTTGTATTGTGAGAAGTCTGCGCTCATCCAAGCCAAAGACCAATCCCAAATCCGAATCCAAAGTCCGTAGTTGCTGCATCCCTCTCTCACTCTCTTGCTCCTTTCCCTCCCGCCGCTCCCTTTTATCCGCTTGGCGTATCCTTTGGTCGTTTGTTTGTGTGCAATAAATTTGCTGACAAAAGAGGGATTATTGCTGGATCATGCCGCTGTTGCTGCAGCGCGGCAGGGGGAAGGAGTGGGATATATATATATTTGCAGTAAACCTGAGGACGAAGCTGAGCAGGATGTGCTCCTGGTGACTGGTTCCTGTCAGCGTGCATTCCTGGGCGTTATTGTTTGGCCATAAGTTAATTGTTCCCCTGCGAAAGCTTCAATGCACCGCATCATCCTCACGCTCAACTGGCCGCCAAAGTCCCTCGTCCTGCGTCCTTCGTCCTTCGTCCGCACTCATGCTGTGCTCAGGCGATGATTAACCATAGTATGACAGAAGACATCATGGATACGGATATGACCAGGGATTGGAGAAGGCCAGCGACTGGGATGAGAGCGGGATGCACATAGTTGGCAACCTTTAATTGCCATGGAAACTACTGAGCAGTCGGTTAAGTAATGAAAAGTGGATTGAAAGAGCAAATATTTTTGATATATACTATATACGCAGGAGCAGCTATTGGGGATTAACATGGATGACAGGGCAAAGGACACGGTATGAGAAACCAGATAGTGGATTATCCTTAATGGAACGGAAGGTTATTTGAGGTTTGTGAATGAAAATTAAGCAAAGGAACTTGTAATTTAAATTGAAATAAATATAAATTTACACATTTACTTATTAGTTTGAAATGTACTCTTTTTTTAATGTAATAATTATGTGTTTGCACCACAAGGATAGTTTTATAATTTCCACATCCATATTAAAGAGAAAATACTATGAAACAAACCATTTTAAATATTATTATTAAAACTCCTATACTCCTATACTGAAACGGACAAAGATTAAACCGCAGTTGCCCTAATTAATGAGTTATTTTTTTACAATGATTATTTTAATCATATTTTGGTAGGCAATTATTTGCCAATTATTGTAAATAGATGTGAGGAAAAAATGAGATAAAACAATTATTGTAAACAGGGGTTTTAATTAATAAGTCTGCGGTTGCAAATACAAACATTGCCTTTAAAATGTAGTTTCCCTATTAATTCATTCTTTGTATAGGAACTTTTAAATATATTTAAAATAGTATTTATTGCTGCTACAAAAACCATTATAAATTAAGCGATACATAGTTGACAAATATTTTTAAAAATGTATCTAAAAATGTGAAGTATTTCCTTGACTTGAACACCGCAACATAAGCTAATGTTTAAGGAATTTTCCAATATAAAATAGTTCTGCTCTATTTAATTAACTTTAACCCTAGCCATGGAAATGCCATCGCTTTACCTGTTAATAAAGATCCCAGATCCTGCCGACCATGTGTGCTCATGGGAGAGCAATAGGAACTTGATTACTTTTTTGGCCCGAACAATATCCGTTTGGCAGCCATAAAATCCTTTGTTTGCTCATAAAGAAGACAAAGGAAAGCCGCAATAAATTTTGCGCAACTAGATTGCTCAACGGATGACTATCCCCAGTCCCCAAATACCCGAAATCCCCCCTAAATACCAACACCACTGAAGGGGGATAAAGATACATACCGGAATAGCGATGCCACGCCCCTAAAAATCTGGCCAAAAAATCATTGATTCGTAAGTGTAACAGAAAAGGGGGCGGAGAGGAAAGTGTGGGGGATGGGGATTTGGGATTTGGAATTGAGGGATGGGAGTGGGAATGGGGATAAAAGTGGTGGCAAAGCCAAAATAGAATAATGAAAACGATGCCAAGAGTGAAGGAAGCGATATCAATATTGTCCTGAATGCGAAGATGGCGGCCATTATTGTGTTGTGTCCCACTCTCTGTGTGTGTGTGTGTGTGTGTGTGTGTCACTGTCGTTGTCTGTGTCAGCCAGTGTGTGTGTGTGTGTGTGTGGGTAACTTCCGCAAAACTGGAAAACTAATTTGAACAAAGTACAACAAATAAAAGTGACTACTGAATGTTTAATTTGAAAAGGGAAGGCTCCAAACACTGCTCCAACAACAATAATGTCTAACAACTGGAGAACAAAAACAGCGAAAATGAAAAAGAGAAATAATACAAAACTCACTTGGATACAAGTACAAATGCAGCAAACACATGTACCGTTTCCCTGCCTCCTCCTCCTGCTCTGCCACCCACGCTTTGCTTTTGTCTCTCTCCTCTCTCCATCTCTCTATCCCCATTGTGTTTAGAAGGAGATGTTGGCAAAAATGGCGCATTCCTTTCCCCTCTGCTCTTCACCCAAAAAAACAAGACAAGATGCACTCAGAAAAATGGGAAGACAGCCTTGTTGAAATTTTCCTATTAATTTACTAATAAATATACAAAATATATTTATTTTAAAAGCCAAGAATCTTTAATCTTAGAAAACAATTTATTGCCAACAAAATAAAATATATTTTAATCTCAGACTATATGTGTACAAATACAAACAATTATATATAAACAAAAAACATATATAATATTTATATTTGTATTAGAAATGTATTGTTCTCAGTTATTATTTATTAATAAAATATGAAGGAGCTTCTTGATTTCGCGAATTCCCAACTATTTCTATCATCAAACTGATCATAACCACGTTAATTGCTGAGTAATGTCTAAAAAGTGGGCTACGATGGAACACTTATTTATCAATTTTTATTTAACAAAATTTAAAATTAAAATTAAATAGAAATAAAATTAAATAGAAATGAGGAATTGGACTTTAAGCCGTACTTTAATATGAACAAGAAAAAAATTCATACATGTTTAGCATCAATAACCGAGCTGATCTGGTCATGTTCGTTGATATAAATGACAAGATCTCAGGATCTTCAAGGAATACTATAACAATATTTGGTATGCAGACTCCTCTGAAGTTCGTGAAGATATTGGCATTCATTATTTTATGCTTAAAAAGATAACTTTAAAATATCGATACCAATTAAAAAAAGTAAAATTAAGAAATCATTTATTTAGCCCTGAAGTAGGCAACAATTTTATGCATTTCCATGACCTGCTCCTGAAAACAAAACTATGCGAATTACTCCTTTTTCGGGTTAATATTTTGCGAGTGTCCTGAGGTAGGGAGGAGCAAGAATGAGACCGAGAATGCGAAACCAGGAGAAACCGAGAAACGCCGACATACGGTTAGAAAA
This sequence comes from Drosophila tani, assembly GCA_008042535.1. Classification (NCBI taxonomy): domain Eukaryota; kingdom Metazoa; phylum Arthropoda; class Insecta; order Diptera; family Drosophilidae; genus Drosophila; species Drosophila tani. The sequence continues at coordinate 17,989 of VNJO01008337.1, forward strand.
ACATTCGCACATAAAAATGCTAACATTTGAACGCGGGAGCAGTGGGCGGGAAAAGGAAGAGCGGCGAGGCGGAGAGGGACATCGGGAGAGAGAAAGAACGGGGACGCCTGCCTCCAATGTGGCTGACATAATGAAACATTATTAAGAGCCACGACGTCAAAGCTGCAAAAGGTATCTAAATTTGCGCAAAATGTTTATCCTCCCGTCCGTCTCCTGCCCGCCCTCCGCCCTGCGTCAACCCAACGCCCCCTTGAGTTTTGGCTTCTGCAGTCGCTGCCAATTTGCCGCCGTTGGGAGAGGAAAACACAAATATCACATTTACAGGCAGCACTCCACCATTTTATATCCCGTTACACATACACACCCTGTCGCAAGGGAGCGACTGAGACGGCGAGAGCACCGTAGATTGGTTCGTGTCATCTCATCCCCTTGGCAGAACAAGAGAGATGGCGTACTCACTCTCGCCGACAGGATGCTGCCAGGCTGCTGCCGGGCTGTCGCTGCTGCGCTGTTCGCGTCGACGGCGACGCCGGCAGTAGAATCACAGTTATTCGAGATACGAAAACATAGCAGCGGCGACACAAAAGCTCAGGGAAGCGTCGGCGGCAGCGGCAATGGCAGCGGTTTTTCATAAATAAATGTTTGAGTTATGTAGAAAAACATTTTGGGCGAGAAGATTTTCGTTTTCGTTGCGATTCAGTTAACATTTGGCCAGCGGATTCCGCCTACAACGGACACGACGACGGACGCGCTTTCCGCTTTCCACTTTCCACATTCCACACTCCGCTGCTGGCCATCTGTACCGTTATCCTTATAACCAGTGCTATCGATATCAGATCGCGTTATCGGTGATGGAAAATCCAAAACTCGAATAAAACTCCAAAACAAGCAAAGTGAAGAAAAAAAAAAGAAAACGAACACAGTTCCTGAGCAAAATATTCAAACCAAATAAATACAAGTGTTGCGTCCTCTAATAAATTAAGCTAATCGCGTATCTCCAGTGCAAGCTCCTACAGTGATCGCCCGCAAAAATGCACACCAGCTCCAGTACAGATCCTATGCACACGCTGCACGACAGTGTCTCGCTCTCGCCGCCGCTGCACAAGAGCCAGCGCGGCTCCTCCGGAAACGGATGCTCTGCATCCTCGCGCGCCACCGCCGCCGCCATTGATGCCATGTCCATGGGCTGCGATGACAGCGACATTGAGCCGTCGGCCGTCGGCGGAAGTGGTGCCGGCGTTAACAATGGCGGAGACGGTTCCGGATCCGTCGGCGGTCCGCTGGTGAAGCCACCATACTCCTACATAGCCCTGATCACCATGGCCATTCTACAGTCGCCGCACAAGAAGCTCACTCTGAGCGGGATCTGTGACTTTATCATGTCGCGGTGAGTTAAGCCACCTTGAAAACTTAAACGAGATTTGCATTAGGATTGTTTATAAGAAATGTGATTTACTTACAAAATATAGTTGATTTTTGTGGATAGTTTACTTGAAAATAATGGTATTTATTTTTAAAAATATATCAGTGTCTTTTACCATCTAAATCACAATTGATGGGCTTTTAAAAATCACAGAATACATTCAGTTTGAAAAAATAGTTTTAAATTTAACCTTAGAACCATAAAAACCGATCTGAATATCTTGAAATTGTCACTTATTTCGCTATTTTGAATACAAACTGTGATTTACAATAAAAGTTTAAGACTTATGTTGTTTTTCTGGAGTCATTGAACAGAATATTCAGTGGGGGGGTTGTTGTAAATCAAATAATACAAGCAAAAACAATAGTTATCTAAAGAAACTTCTTAAAATAATATTACTACTCCAACATTCTAAATCAAAACAATTACTTAATTTAAAAGTTCCCTTAATTCTGAAATGCAGCATCATTTTGCGCAAAACTAAAATCAATTAGTAAGAAACCCAACTGTCCTAAAATTCGCCTGTCTAATTGGCCAAACTTGGACCCACTTTCTTAGTATCCTGCTAAGGTAGCTTTACAATTAAATTAAAGCAGATTTTAAGTATATACTAAGAGACCGCCTGATGAAGTCATATCTTATTATAAACATTTTATTTCTGTTTTCCTATATCTCCCAATGATTATCGAATTTTATTTGATTTATATTTTATTAATAAGATTATTTATATTTATGAATTCTACCTACTTATTTAGAAATGTTTACCAACCAAATCTAATTGAAACATTCATAATTACCCGCAGCTTCCCGTACTACAAAGACAAGTTCCCCGCCTGGCAGAACTCCATCCGGCACAATCTCAGTCTGAACGACTGCTTCATCAAGGTGCCCCGTGAGCCGGGAAATCCGGGCAAGGGCAATTTCTGGACGCTGGATCCGCTGGCCGAGG
>VNJO01008339.1:0-15704 GCA_008042535.1 Drosophila tani
AATCTCCAAAAATTTCTGATACCAAATTTTGTGACGATTAATAGTTATTTAAACAAAAATATTTAAAAAGTTTTTAATTATTTTCAAAATCGGCACGCTGCCTATTTTGCCTTTTTAAATTTTTCAGCTAAGTGCCGATTTTGAAAATAATTAAAAACTTTTTAAATATTTTTGTTTAAATAACTATTAATCGTCACAAAATTTGGTATCAGAAATTTTTGGAGATTAATGTGCCATCGTCACATTAATCTCACCTCGTTAAGAGGTGTTTTTATTTGATAAATAATAATAGCAAAAAAATCGAAAACCTGACAGAATGCGAAAACCACTGGTTCTTTTTAGAATACGATAAAGTTGTCGCAGACGGGCTATAAAAACATTTTGGCAGTACGTGATTTTTGGCCCGCTTTTGCATTCTTTGAAATAATAATAAATTATAAGGAATTTAAGCTACCAGTTGACCTTTTATTTTGGTTCTTATCTTTTGGGGAATAATTTGGAAATATTTTAAATTAACTATGAAAAGAAAATAATCTAATCTAGGGAAGTACATGATATTTAACAACAAATAATAAGAAATATGGCGATTTTTATCTTTGTTTTTATATTTTATTTTTTTCGGTTATAACTTGTTTTTAAAAAAAGAATACATTTTCTTTCAAACAATGTAAATGAATGTTGTTTGGGGTTTTTTTGTGAATACGAGTATATTATTAAATATAATATTATACAATATATATTTTACTTATTTAATTAATTTTATTTATTCAGAAACGAAATGCAACAAAATCTCAACAGCTAAAACATTTAATTCAAAATGATTAAAAAACTTGGCCCACAAACCTCTCTCATGTGGTTTTTGTGATATTTTTGTTTCTCAATTTTCATAGACAAGTTTAAGCCCCATAATATATATTCCGGACTTTCCTGACAAAAAAAAACCATAAGTTCTAAAATTAGTTAAAATATGCAAAAACAAAAATCCCTTATGAAACTAAGAACTCCCTGAAGCCAGCCAGAAGGCAGAAAAAAGCCCAACAAGATTTCCATTTTATGTAAATGTGATGAAAGAGCTATGTCGGGCCGGGAGGTGTTGTGTTGTGTTCGCTCGTATAGCAGTTGAAGATATTAGCATAAACAATCCGTTTGCTGGTCAGCCAAGCAGCAAATAAACAATTTGCAAAGAGATCTTTTGTTATGCCGGATTGTGTGTCTGTCTGAAGCTTGGCTGGTGTCTCTGTGCATATGTGAACGATCTGTAGAATCATCTGTCTATTATAATGCGAGTTTTTATATATTTCCCCCAGCACAGTTTGTATCGCTTTTCATATGGGTGATTTTTAATAACGTTGCCAAAAACGCTTAACAATACAAATTGTTTCTAAGCACGGAAATAAAGATATATATATTTATATAATTTACTTGGGATTTAAAGGGGGAAAAAACTAAGTTAATAAAGTATTTATACTGCGTTTATACTTTTTTAAGACTGATTTTGTAGGGAATTTTTATTAGGAAAATGCTTAAAACTTTGCAGATTTTAAATTAAAATATCAGAAACTTAAAGTATTTCTTATTTACGATATAAGATATCAGTTAAGATTATCTTGGCCTTTAAGATTGATTAATTCTTACGAAGTTTTACAATTGAAATGGGTCTTTAATATAGAAAAATGTTTAAAGCCTAAACAATTTATTTTAGAAGACTAATCCTTTGTTTATTTATATAAATATTTATGTTCAATAGCACCTTGTTTATATAATATTTTGATCAGTCTCTTGTATAGTTGGTTGTGATTTCTTAGGGGTTTTCTTTGTCCCCATCTTGCTGGCCTATCAAGAGTTTTTTAAATCTTTTGAATTCAGGTGAGATTATAACTTAAATAGTCAAAAGCAAATATAAAATAAATGAAATATAAATAAATAATGATCCTATGAGGGGAATTATATTTTTTTTACAAAGATTAAAACATATTTGAAGACTTCTGAGGCTACATATAATATTTCCTGGTGTTTCATAAGGAATTCTTGGAGTTCTTTGCATTCTTTGGGCGTTATTTCAGCCCGGTTTTGTTTTTGTTATTTGTGTTTTCCCCGCCGTTTCTGGCCTTTTTTGGCCATTTATTGGCTTCGTGTCTCTGAGCTGCGCCTGCCTTTTGTTTTTTGTATTTTTGGTCCGCTTAGAAAATGGGTTAAGCGCATTTTCCGCTGATTTTCAGATGCGGATTGGTAACACACACACACACACACTCGGTCGCACTTTGGCACTTGCACTGTTTATTTGTTTATTTGTTTGTTTGCTTCCTCCTTTCTTTCTGTCCTCTTCCTCTCTGTTTTCTGTTTGGCATTTATACATATATGATTCTTTCTCCGCTTTTGCTCCATTTCCGAGCTGAACTCGATCAATGAACCGTTTAAAGCTCACACAGATACACACAGACACTTGCCAGCGGAGCGTTTAAATTTCTAAAAAAAACTTATTTGATTAACGGTAATGGCCAAGAGAGTCGGCTAACACCAGCACACACACACCAGCACACACACCTCTGTATTGTTGTGAAGAAAAAAAAGAGTCAGCTTTTCGTTCGGGTTTTCTCGCGTTTCACGCGCGTTTCTAGCCGCAGACAAGACGTCTCAACTCAACGCTTCGACCGCCAGCAATCGACTGACTTGGCTCAGTGCCTCCGAAATCAGAAAACGCTCCGCAGAGCCGCCGAGCCGCCGAGCGAGTGGTGAACAGCCACCCCCCGCAGATCCCCGCTATCCGATCCCCCAGCCAGACCTGCCTTTGGCCTGAAACCAACCTGGCTGCCTGGCTGGCCGGCCAAGCCGAGCCGAGCGCAGCCGACGAGCCCGAACTCGTTTTTTCGGTTTAGGCCGCAGCAAAGAAAGTCAAGTCGGCGCGTACGTACATATCGCTGCGATATTGTGCACAGTGTGAACAACTCAAAATACTTGAGGAATTTTTGATTAAAAAATAAAAAAATTAAAAAATCTAGTAACAAAATATGTTTTAAATAACTAAGATATTAATACTGATCAAAAAAATATATAGGTGAAAGGCTATATAAGGTTAAGCCCCAAATCTTTTATATGTTCTAATTGATGAGGTACCTGATATAAAAACTTAAAGTTAAGATGGCGGAATGCACAAGAAGAAAATAAATATTACATAAATTTATAATATATGTAAATGATTTGCCTTTTTTAAAATCATAGAATGTTTGATTAAGTCTTTATGAAGATCGTGAGAATCCAAAAGCTTAGTATTCATAAATTGATCTCTCTTTAAAAATTGTTAGGTATTAATATCATGTAACTAGAACAGTGGATCCCAAAGCCCTGACTCCCTAGTTAGTGAATTTCTCCGCCCGGCCTCTGCCAACACACGCATCTGTGGGTTCAAATTTTTTGTCTGGCTAAGTCTAGTCCTATTTTTAGTTAGATAGGTATTTGTTTATGCAACATTACATAAAATGTTGGCCTTTTTTTTGTCATATCTAGCCACTTTGTTCTATTTCTTAGTCACACAAAAACGATGCTAACAGGCTATCTCTCAACTAGATTTAGCTGAAAATACGGTATTCTCTAATTTGATATAATATTTAATTTGTCTTGTAATATTATTTGTTGATGCGATATTAAGCCCTATAATTTCTGAATACTTAGTTTCTTATCTCAATAAGCACTTGGTGCTCCTATGTTTATTTAAAATCTTATCATTCAGAGATCACATTTGATCCCTGATCACCGCTCACTGGGCCCACTGTGCGCCGTCTTGATTGTGGTGCTGGAATGTGTTGAAATTAAAAGTTGTTGGGTTTTTGGGCGCAGCGTCAACTTCGCGGCCCTGGCCAAAGTGTTGTTGTTATTCTTGTTGCCGCCGCTGCTGCTGCCGACTTCTTTTTACTGCCTTTGTTTTTGGCTTAGACAGGTGTACGCCAGTGTTGTTGTTGCCACCGATTGGTGGTTGTTATTGCCGTTGCTGTTGGTGTTTGTGCTATTGATATAGCATTGAGCACTTTTTGAAAAGCCGTCGTGCATTCTACAAGTTTTCCAACTACCTACTACCAACCACCACCACTTGGCCAACATTGATTGTGGTTGCAAAAAAAGAGAAGAAGAAAAAAATAAGACACGAAAAATTAATGAAAAACTTGGCATTTAAGTTGCGAGTGAAATCTACAGGTAATTCTTGTGCCCATACTGGGCTCAGTTCTCTTGATTTTCAAAACGGAAATGGTCAAATTTAGCCAAGGTGTCGATACATGTCTTGAGATTTTGGCCCAGTTCTCGTGCTTGGCCAGCAAAGACAAAAACAATATTTAATATGTGCTATTCCGACTAGTTGCTATTGATCGATTGATAAAGTGTTAATGGATATAGACAACGTTGATTTATGTTCTATTACCATATAGAAATTTATGGGAAATTTATGTACAAGATAATGGGTCATCTCTAATACGTATTTGAGTTTAGTATTTTATAGGAGAAAATTAACCATAGGTGTTAGAAATCAAGATAGAAATTCTTGCCTGGAAGATGTTTATTTTTGAGTAAAGAACAATTTATTTTCGAATTATAAATGAATATATACTAGTTAACTCTTTTTAATAATGATTAAAAGACTTAAAAACCCTGAAACTTTCAAGATAAAATTAAAAACACAAAATTTACATATTGAATACAGGGAATTAATATTAAAGTATATGAAAATAGACTATTTTCGATTTATTGAAGCTAGATAAATATTCCCTAAATCTGTAATTGGTATCAAATTTATCTTATTTCTTTTATAATTCATTTAATTAACCAATTACTTTAATTCTCATATCCTTTATATCTTTCGACAGGAAATCCCAATCACTTCCGAGTTAATACAGACTTCATTTGCTGTTAATCTTTTTCTGTAACAACTTCATAGTGTTCCCCATTTAAGCATAATTCCCCGCTGATATGGCCTTATCTGTACCATTAATTTTTCGAAATAAACTCGGTAACAAGGTGTGGTTCATGAATTTTCGTTTTGTTTCCTTCTAAAAACCACCGAAAGCCATCAGGCATTTCCTCAATTACATGAAGAAATTGCTCCATAAAATGGGGGTTTGTAATGCAATTGTTGAACCGCATTTGACCGAGTGATGAGGCATTATTTATGTACATAGGAGGCGGTGACCTTTTTCTGTTTACTTTTTCTTGCCTGTTCATCCCATTACCTCTTTAGTAATATTATTTGAGTTATTTTAAAGATTGATCAAGGTCCAATCGTGATAAAATCCCAGTGTTTACATGCAAAACGCATTCGCATTAAATTGGACAGCAAAAATAATAACAACTTAATGACCTTGCGGGCCCTGGAATTTTTTCAACGAGAGGCTAGTAAATGAATTTTCGGCACGTTTTCGCAGCTCGGAGATTTCACCAGCTTTTGGGTCTTTTATTTATATATTTCTTTTAAAATTTTCTTTTGGCGGCCCTCTTGACAAATCCCTGCTAACCTGCTGACATGAAATGGGCGAAAGAGAGAGAGAAACAATTGCCAAACGGAATTTCACTTTTCTTAGGCGATGGAAAAACTGAAAAGGCTGAAAACAGAAAAACGAGCAGCACAAAAATTACACATGATACCAGAGACCAGAGACATGATAATTTGCAATTAAATTCAGCTGGGAACTGGTTGCTTAAATATTTATATATATACTTATATATATTTCTCTTCTTTTTGGGAGAAATCAAAAGATAAATATGGCCAAGGCCAAGGAAGAAGCCAACGCCTCGAGCTCCACTAACTGATTTGTATGGCGGCAAGTGGCTTTCTTTTGGGTGCGACGATACAACGGGTGTAGATCGGGTTGTGCGGTGCACTTAAGCGCTTTTAATTGAATCGCAATGTTGTGGGCCGAGGGGGTACAGGAGGGATATAGACAAGGAGAAAAAAAAAGTCATTTCGGTATTTAAATCCTGTTGATACTTATTGAAATTCTATATTTAAATCAGTGGTTGAGAGGATAAACATTGTCCTGTTAGAATTGCATTTTTCTGGGTAAGAAATAGAACAAAGTCGCTAAATAAGTGGGAAAATTAGGTAATATTAATTTTAATATTGCTTAAAAATAGCTATGTTTTAAAATAATAGCTATTCAACTCTAATAGAGACTAACTATAGCCACATAAATGGATGTGCGTGTGACGGCAGATGTCGGGTAGCGAGTCAGGGCTAAATAAAAATATTGTATATCTTCTATATTTAAATATCTTTAATAATAATTAAATAAGATATAAAAATATTGTTTAACTTAAAATAAAATACCTAGAAACATTAATTTTAATACGTAGAATAACCCATTTTTTTAACCCTGTTATTATTTTTTCTCAGTGCACCTGTAGGCAGTGCATAAAGTGTCCGAGCGTCGAGAGTCGAGAAACGCGTTAAACCGCTTTTGATTTTTATATGTGGCCGGGTAAAAGTGGGTAATCATCATTAGCGGAGGCAAAACCAATCACTGTCCCAGCTCTGTGCCAAGAAGCCCCCATACCCATGCCTTACCCATCGCATCCCATCGGATCCAAGCCGAGATCCGATCCGATCGGGTCTCCTCCTCGTGTGCACCTGTGCAGATTAGGCCTCTCGGTGAGAGCGCGACACTCGGTCGGTCGGTGGAAAATGGAAATAGAAATGGAAATGAAAATGGAAAGATACTTTGCACAAATTAAAACATTTGCTGCTGCTCTAGCCCGTGTGCCCACTCGATCGGATTTGTGAAACCGATTTCGGCGATCATTTTTCGGAGAGAGCAAGTGAAATTCAACTGGCACTTAAGCTTCTAAGCCTCGCCTCCGAATTTGTCACCAAAAAACTTTCAATTCATTTTCTCCACAGGTCTAATTTAATTTGATTTTTTTTGTATTAAATCGAAATTTATCTCGTGTTTTGAAATTTTCTCTCACAGAGCCCATAATACCTCACTTTAAAAATCTATAAGAAAACAATTTATTGTAAATTATAAAGAAAATAATTGTATAAGTCCGAATAAATACTTTTTAATACATTCTGTGATAAAATGTTACCTCCGAAGTTATTATAGTTAAAAGAAATATTTCTTTAAGTAATTTAAAAGCTTTTCTATGAGCCTTTTCTCAAATTTAGGCACGTAAATGCCCCCGATGGTTATCCTACTTGGCGGAGCAGCTCCTGAAAATGACTTTGAAACACTTTTGCCATTGCCACAACAAGTGAAACTCACTTGGAGCTGCTTGGGAGCTGCTTGGAGCTGCTCCTCGAGCCGTCAATTTCGAATCTTCGGAGCCGCCGCCGCCACCGCCGCCGCTCTCTAGTCATCGTCGTAGAGGCAAGCCGACAAAAGAAATTTGATCTATTTCACGTGATTAGTGCAATATAAATTGCTTTCGAGGCTGGAGACTGGAGGCTTGAGCTTGGATGCCAGAGAAACGGAGAAAAAAGACGAGAGATGACGCGAAGATTTGCTGGCGGCGATCATTGATTGAAGACTGAAGATTGGGTGAAAACGTATTTTGGGTGTGTCTCTATGTCATACCTCGTAGGACACTAAAACCGCACATAAAATACCTGCTCGACATCCAAAATCGAAATCGAAATCTGAATCGAAGGCTGAAGACGATGGCGTGCCAGAGCGCAGTTCCCAACGAAATAGACAGAGAAATTAATTTCGGGGAGATGAGTCTATGAATCACTTAATATAAATAATGTATAATATCTGCAAACCTTAAGCTGAAAAATTCATCAAAGCCACTTTACAGACACTCTTTTATATAACAATATTTTATTCAGCCAAATGTCTTTAATAAAAATGTTCTGAATAACTTTTCAAATAACTAAAAGGATTTTTAAGTGGCTTTAACATATGTTTATTTGAGAGATCTTTCAGATTCTTAAAGTTCTTTTCTTCTCTTCTTTGACAAATTTGTGAGTTATCCCAAAACAACATTTTCATAATAAAGTGAGTTGCTTCGCTTAACTTGGCTTGTGCCTTAAATTGCTTCAAGCTTCCTGGAATTCGCCGACACAAAAAGTTCAGCCAAGCCAAAAGTAATGTCTTTGCTCCACAAAAAAATATAAAAGAGAAAGAAAGAAGAACCAACCAACAATAAAGGGAATAAAATGGAATGGAATAAAATGAGGCGGGCAAAAATTAAGACACGCGCCCGAAAAAGTTCTTGAAGCAAGACAGAAAACATTACTAAAGGCCTTAAAAATAAATAAATAAAGCCGGATAGCGGTCGGAAATTCGGCATTCGCTGGAACAGTACCGAGAGTAATTATATCATTTAATTTCGGTTATGCGGAGAGCAGTTAAACTACAGGTGCCCGCATCGAGAGACCGAGTCTTTCGAATCTCTGCTCCTCCGATTGTAATTGCAATGTTACGAAGCGTTAACACCGCGTAAAGATTGTCCAATTTCGATTGTGCGGAGATACTGGGGATCGGAACTGGGACTGGTAGTGGGTACAGAGACTGAAACTGGGACTTAAAATGGGATTTCGGCTTTTTTAAGGCCCCTTTCTTATGTAAAGTGCCCGCATGATATCTGAAAAAAAAAATAAAAGACCTGGTCAAGATAGCGATGCTTTTGATTGATGCCTCTCTTTATAGGTCAATTTATTAGCGATTTAGGAGGGTGTGGCCTTTGGAGGGGCGTTGTTTTTAGCCAAGGTAAGAGGGAGAGAATAATGGTATATTATTAATTTTTGGGTGATACATCCAAAAATATTAATTTAGATATACCAAGGTTTTTTTATAAGATATTGAAGGTAATAAAAATGAATAAATAAAGATGAAAATATATATGTTTATAAAATTTTTTAAATACCACATATAGTAACAAATAATTTCTACTTCTTTGTTGAAATTCGGGACTAAACAAATCTATGACATCGAAAAATGTATTTTTTATTTAATTTAATTTAATTTATTTTAATTATTTAAATATTTAATTTATTTAAATAAAATGTCCTACTTTATTTTTATTTTAAGTAAAAATTAAAGCCAAATTCTGGTAGCTTAGACTTGCCATGACTCATCCGTCAACCCTTTCTCTCTCCCCGAAAAGCATCATCAATTTCTATTTATATTAAAAATCATAAAGTGAAAGTGCAGAGCGGTCCGGTCAGTCACTCGCTCGATCGAAAGGCAAAATCAATTACTTGTCAATAACTAAATGCGAACATTTATTTGTTTATTTACCCTGCCCAGGCCAAGGCGACACTCGAACCCATCTCGCCAGCCTTATTTATCGATTCATTACACATTATTTGCTGTGCACTCGTGTTTGCTTTTCGTTTGTGTGTTTGATTGTATTGCATTATTATACAATGCAATACAACAACCACAACAATAATAATAATAATTTTCCTCTAATGACAGTGTATAATGTGTAAATAATTGCTGTGCAAAAAAGTAAACAAAATACACGCCAAATCAGCATGTGCAAAAAACGATTCAGCAGCAACGATAAGAGTGACCAAAACTTAAAAAAACATCAAAAAAAAAAAAGCTTTTGCCTTTAAATTTGATATAAAACAATTCGCGGTGACTTAAAAAATTAACGGGATTTTTTTAAATATTTTAGGTTTAAAATGCTATTAGCATTATGTTTTTCATGTGCCCAATAAGATAATTTTTAAATAATTTAGTGATTTTATGATTATAGAATTAGAATAGAAGAATTATAAGATCGTTTTGAAATATTTACTAGTTTTAATAAATAAGGTATTACCATAGAAGTTTTATTTAAAATAGGATCGTTAAATCTGGAAACTCTAAAAAAGATTAACATATGTATTTGCTAGTATTTGTTGTTAATATAAATATATTACGAGACCTACCAAAGAGAGAATGAGAGAGAGAAACATCCACAAAGTATTATATAAGCACTGTACTGATTTATGCTGTCATTTAAAATATTTTAAGCTGGCATAGAAACCTTTAAGTTTCCTATTAAAAAGCAAACTAAAGTCTGTCAGCAATAGTGGTACTAATGAGAGCCTTGACTAGATCAGAAACAGCTGTATACCCAAACCTTGTACCCTTTTAACTTTTATATTATTTTAGTTTTAGATAAATCCAAAGAAATATTCCAACTAGAGATTAGCTTGTAAATAACTCATCGCATTTCAGCATTTTTCTGGGCCCCAGCTCGTGCCTCGTGCCTGAGCTGGCTCATCAACTATCTTTAGTCTGACGTTTATCTCAATTATAATGCTTTCGCTACTCAATTCAAAATGCTAATGCCAGTGTGAGATCATTAAGAATCTTCGATAATTCATTCCGCCCAACCGAGTAGCTAACCCTTGGTCGGTGATGAAATGTTGGTCCGTCTCCTCAGCTCAACTATTGGCTCTGGCAAAACCCGTTTCTGCCAATCGATTTAGCTATACCCATTCGATCCGATCTGGTCGCCTCCTGTGTGTGTGCCTACAACGTATACATTACATCATGGCCATAAGGAAAAAGAGTCGGTAAAAAAGAAACCTAATCAACATGTGAAGCATTGGGCCACTCTGGTCTAGGGTTTAGCTCTGGCCACCGCTTCCTGGATTGCGCTGAAAGCCAGGCCTGACAGGTGCTGATTAAGTCGCAGCAGCAGTTGCAGTTGCAATTGCTGTTGCTGTTGCTGTTGCCGCAATTTAAATACCAAAACTTTGTTACTTTTTTACTTCTTTTTATGTTGATTTTTTCTGTTGCCCTGCGCCTGCACACGAGTTGCGTTTTGTCATTTTCGCAGCGTTTGGGGTGCGTGCGCCATAAATAAGTCGCCGCACTAAAACGGCGCGCCGTCGCAGTCGCATTCATTTTCGCACTCTCCACATCTCTCTGGAGCTTATGTAAGTTTTTTCGGCGGCCGAAAAATCGAGAAGAAAAACAAAAGACTTAAGACGCGAACTTTTTCTGCCTTCCGGGTTTCTTTTTCTGATGTGTTGATGTTTCTTTGGAAGATTTTTGCACTTTAAAAGTGGTTGTTGATCTACTTATTTTTTAATATATGTTTATATTTATTCTTAAGGTAATTCATGCCAAAATTATGTATTTTATATTTTTTTACAGTACCTTAAAGTAATTTTTAACTAAATAAATAACTTAATATACAAGCTAATTTTCTTAAAGGTTCTTACTACATGGAAGTGTTCTAGTGTTTACTGTTCTTTCTTTATAGTTTACACTTTTTATTTTGTTTTTTACTAAGAGTATTTGATTCTTCGCCTTTCTCCAGTTCTCTTTATTGTAACTGTTGTTGCTGCTCCATGCCCTGGCGTTGCTTCCACTCATTTCCTATTAATTTATGTTAATTATTTTTAAAAGAAAAAGCCACACCAGCAGCCCCTCTGCCATGTAACTCCCGCTCTGTCGAGGGTTTTGGGTTGCTGGGTCTCTTCTCCCTCCCCGTTTTTTTTTCTACTCTTTGTGAGTGCTTTTTTTCTCCTTTATTTTTTTCTCAGCTGGGCACACACAAGTTCACTGACTTGTTGTCAATGAATTGACAAAAGCCTTCGTCTTCAGACCCCTCAAACCCTCAACCCTAGTCCCCAATCCCCATTTCTCCGGTGGAAACCATCGCATCTTCGGCGGCGACAGAAGATAGCGGCAGCAGCAGAAGTGGCTCCAAGACGAGGAAGCGACAGTGGGAAGAGCGAGAGCCCCCAACAATGGAGATAATACCACAGAATGCCGGGCATAAGTACGTTACACACACGGGCACACACACATCCCGGGTGTTGTGTGACTCGCCGAGTGTGGCAAGAACACTTTGGTGAGAGGTGAAAGAAACTTCCGCAAGAGGGTCAGGCCAAGAGTTTCTATCGGCGCAATATGTGGCCTCTAGAATAAACGCCGCGGCGTTGCAAAAATCAAAAATTTGATGTTCGCGTTCGAGGTATTGAATACGCAAATCTTATAGGTAATTGTTCAAAGATTATAAATACAAAATGTTAATAGCCTACGTTTTTTTTTGAAAAATTTTTCATTTTCAACAGAACACAACATTTGTAGGAAATTTGAGCAACTTTCAGGTCGAATTTCAAGAATGGAAATAGGTAATGGATCCTCTTTTTTTTTCATTTATTAATGTGCTTATTAGGTAAAAAAAGATAACATTTTACTGCTTTCTTCTTGTTTCCTCAGATAATTAATTTTTTACTAACTGTCCGTATTTGCACTATTTTTTAACTTTGATGGAAAATAACAATATTGTACATTTTTGTATATTTGCCATATTTTCGGTTATTATAATTTTGCATGATATTTGCAACGCAGTGAAGGAGGCATCTCCGACCCCATAAAGTATATATATTCTTGATCAGCATCACCAGCTGAGTCGATCTAGCAATGTTTGTCTGTCTGTCCGTCTGTCTGTCTGTCGGTTTCTACACCCAATTCTATACTCTTGAGTATGAAAAATTTCTTAATAAGATGCCTATCAATTTAATACTACGAAAGTATACATTTTATACTCATCTGCACCATTATTTCATAATAATCACTAACGCGACAAACAGAAAAGCACTAAATTCCAGCTAACGCGATATGTTATCGAATTTTCGATGTAGGTTCGTATAAAAATAATACTCGAAAATACACAATTGAAACTTTGGAGTACAACAACTAAACTTTGGAGTATACATTTGATATTTTAAAGTATAAAATGTATACTAAGCCCGTAATACTACTTAAGTATATTTTTAAGACAATGCGTAGAAAGGTTAAACCCTTGTTTTTTTTTGGGTGTACGCAAACTAGTCCCTCCGCTTTTGAGCTATCGAGGTGAAATTTTCAGCATAGTCTTATTTCCTTAGCACGCAGTATATATGTATGTTTAACTTATCTGTTTTTAAACGTATTTCTTTAAATTTCGAAATATAGCGGTTTTTTACGGATTATGAATTACGGTTTTAATTTTATTAAGATCAATCAACTATATCATATAACTGCCATAGAAGCGATCGGTCGATTTATATGAAAATGTAAAATTCTACATGTAAAATGTAAAATTTACAAAATTCGATGTTTTTTCAATATTAATAAAATGGATAGATTTTCAATGATCCAATTGCAAACTGCAAGGGTATACAAACTTTGGTTTACCGATACTAGCTTTCTTTCTTGTTTTTCTATGATATTTACAAATTTTGAATTGGATAAATCATAAAAAATCATACAAAAATCGTAGCACCTTGTTAAAAGACGTTTTTAATAGGTTGAACAATTATCTATCAAAAGCAATTTAAATTACTCAATTATCTTACTTATGATTTTTGCAACGCAAAAACTCAAATAGCCCCACTGTGCGGTGGGGGTCGTGAAGAAAGTGTCTTTTATGTCAAGATCTGCCTACCATACTCAAATCGACTCTCACATAATGACCTTCAACATGACCTTAATTCTCTTCTCAGTTGGTGTTCGATAAATCTTCTAATTCTTAACTACTCTAAATGTAAGCTCATGACCTTTTATCGCTATTCTCCTCATCTTGTCTCCTACACCTTGGGGAATCATTCACTTGATCGGATAGAATCATCGAATGACCTAGGAGTTCTTTTCGATCACAAATTAAGTTTTAAGAGCCACATTACTGCCATGGTAAATAAAGCTAAAGGTGTCTTAGCATTTATCAAGCGATGGTCCAAAGAATTTAATGACCCTTATACTACAAAGACTCTCTATGTATCCTTAGTCCGTCCAATCTTAGAGTATTGTTCCTGTGTGTGGAGCCCGCAGTATAAGGAACAGCAAGATCTTATTGAATCTGTTCAGAAGCAATTTCTTATCTTTGCCCTTCGAAATTTAAACTGGGATTCTGAAAGATTCTTACCGAGTTACCGGCATAGGCCGTCCCTACATCATCGCCGAGTTTGCAGTGGAGCGATCTTCGTCCACAAGCTCCTTCTTGGTCTTATCGACTCGCAATTTTTATTAAATAATGTTGATATTGCTGTCCCTTCAAGATTTACTCGTTCTTTCCGTCCTTTACGTTTGCCTATATGTAAATCTAATTATGCACAGCACGACCCATTTAATGTTTTATGTAAAAATTTCAATGCTGTGAACCATATAATTTCTAACGAATCAATCGAAGTCATTACAAATAAGATTTACATGTTTCTTGAGTCGTCCGAACTGTAATTTTGTTAAGTTTATAGTTTTAAGCCTTATTGTTTAGAATTTAAGTATAGCTGTGCTAACAGATATTTGTTATGCAATAAATAAATAAGCTAAATAAGCTTATGTTTCACAACATCTTTAGATCTTGCTTTAAATAAATATTAAACATAGATATTGCTTTTAAATTAAGAAATGTTAAGCGTATATATTTCTAATAAATATTTATAGCATTTCCCTGCTCATTTTTAATTTATTTTCTTTTCTTGGTACAAGGTCCACCCGCTTAGTCGACCCTCGCACTTGTCGTCATGCCTCCATAAGTCACCCAGCTCCAAAGCTATCGAAAAATAAGACGATTTACCCGAAAGAATCGAAAAAATCTTTTAGCTTAAAAAAATTAAAAACCTTGCCGGCGGCATCCAAAAAATTAAAATTATGTATTTAATTTGTATACCCTTGCAGAGGGTATTATAATTTTGCCATGATATTTGCAACGCAGTGAAGGAGGCATCTCCGACCCCATAAGGTATATATTTCCTGATCAGCATCACCAGCCGAGTTGATCTAGACATGTCCGTCTGTCTGTCTGACTGTCTGTCAGTTTCTACGCGAACTAGTCTCTCAGTTTTTTAGATATATGTTTTCAGCATACTCTTATTTCTTTAGCACGCAGTTTACATTAGTGGTAGAGAAACATCGATGTTGGTTGACATCGATGTTTTCGATGTTTTTGGCGGGAAACATTGTTTCATCGATGTTAAAAAAAAATTTACTAACACGAGTGTTTCTATTTAATTTAATCTTTATTTAAACTTTTAATAATGTTCGGTAAATGGAATATAAACATGGAAGACGTTTCATAAATTCCTTGTTCTGTAGCTCCGAAGCGCAATTAAATATTTAGGTCAGCAATTGGAGCTGTGAAATTGGAGTTGTAGAAGCAAAGCTTGAGGGGCCTCAAGATGCACACTTGAGTACATAGCTCAGAGAGTACGGAAGTTCTAGCTGAAGAAGTTTCAACTTTATTCGAGTAGCGTTCAGTGGAAAATGTATACCATTTTTGTTTTCTCAAATCTCAAAATCTCATTAATCCCTGGACATGGCTGGCGTCCAGTTAATTGTGACTCCCATGAGTCTGAGCTTCCAGGCGCCCTGCGATAACTCCAAGAAGCGACTGGTAACGCTCCTGAATCCCAGCGACCAGGATGTGATGTATCGCATCTATATCGACAATGCCACGGACTATGGCGTCTTTCCCATGCGAGGCTATGTGAGGGCCTTCGATACAACCGAGTTGACTGTAACTCTGGCGCCATTCATCCAGGATCTACCCCCTTGCTACTTGGCTGTAAAGAGTATTCCAGCGTTAGTGCTCGCGGATGAAGAAACCTGTATGACTGACCTGTATGAACTGTACCAAAGTCCAGATCGAACTGGATCCAAAGAAAACTCCACGCCAAGCAGACGAGACGCTAGGGATACGTCTGCCCCCAGACGAATTTGCCCAGATTATTAAGAAGCAATATCAGACTGGGGGTTGACAGTTTACCCAGGAAAAGCAAAGCCTCC
>VNJO01008343.1:0-25648 GCA_008042535.1 Drosophila tani
GAGCTATCGAACTGAAATTTTCAGCATAGTCTTATTTCTTTAGCACGCAGTATATATGTCGGAACGACCGGAATCGGACTACTATATCCATTAGCTGCCATAGGAATGATGACGAAATTAATGTAAAAAAAAATTTAACTTCTCTGTTTTTCAACATAATTCTATAAATTTTGGGATATAGCAGTTTTTTATGCTTCTAGAATTAGGGTTTTATTTTCATTAAGATCAGACCACTATATCATATAGCTGCCATAGAAGCGATCGGTCGATTTATATGAAAATGTAAAATTCTACAAGTAAAATGCAAAATTTACAAAATTCGATTTTTATCAACATTACTAAAATGGTTCGATTTTCAATGATCCAATTGCAGACTACAAGGGTATCCCAACTTGGGTTTACCGAAGTTAGCTTTCTTTCTCGTTTTATTTGGTTTTTCTATTTTTCATAAAAGTTTAAAGTCAAAAACACAATTTTTGACTAAAAAAAGATTAATTGTTTAAAAAAATTAATTAAAAATAGCAATGTTCTTAACAGAGTGTACATTTAAATTTAACACTGACTAGCACGCGTTCTCGTGTGTAATACTTAATCTAACTTAGCATTAGGTTTGGCATCATATCAAATTTTCTTCGTCACAGTTATGTACGGTAAATTTCATTTCTCAAGTCTTTATTCTATTATGATTTATGATTTTACTCTTCATGATTCATTTAAACTCATACCTCAAATGTCAGTTTCTTGAGAAACTCGCCCATTTGCCTTTCTGTTTTATCATCGCATAGTTCTGGTGAGCTGTTCCATCACCAGGCTAACCGTCCGTCACAAACAATATCATCCATTTACGCCATGATTATTGCTGCTTGGACCTAACCCCTATGCAAAATGTTCCTTCCATCCTAAACTCTCATGAGCATACTTATACGTTCTTTTGCTAGTTAATGATTTTAAAAGATATCGGTTACCTTCCAATAATTCAATTACCAGGAATGGTCCTTTGAACTTTGGATTCAGTTTCGTCTGGTGCCGTTCTTTACATTTAAGCAAGACATGATCGCCAACCTTATGCCATACAACTTTGGCTATATTTGTATTGGATCGAATTTCATCATACATAGCGTTCTTATCGATATTCTCTTTAGCTCGTGTTCCTATATCATCTAGATTAATTTCATTTTCAATTTCGTTTACAGGCAGCCTGCCAAATGGTATGGCTTCTTTACCAATTAATAGCTTTAAGGGGCTAAACTTGGAAACTCGATTAGTGGTGCAGTTCATGGCTAATTGCACATCTCCTAAAGCTTCCTGCCATGATCGCTTGCCTGTCTTTACTGCCGTGAACATGTTTTTCATTGTGCTCATTACGCGCTCGGCCTGGCCATTGGCATGGCTCGCTCCCGTAGCTATCAAAGGCAACTCGATCTTACTATTCGAACAAAACTCACGGAATACACTACTGGCAAAGCTTCTGCCCTGATCTGCAATAATACGATTAGGAACCCCAAAGAGTGATATACCTGTCTTCACTGCCCTTACGCAGCGTTTAAAGTGTGGTATAGATGGACATATTTCGTGAACCCATCAACCTGTACAATGACGTATTCCTTCTTATCATTCTTTCCACTTAACTTACCCCTAATATCTATGTGAATCGTATGCCATGGTATTTTAATTTTGGGAATCGCATGCATTTCCATTTGCACCTTACTAATATCTATGTGAATCGTATGCCATGGTATTTTAATTTTGGGAATCAGATGCATTTGACCCTTATCTAACGAAGACTTGGATATCATACAGGTCATACAATTCTCTACAAATTTACGAGTATACTTTGACATATTTTCAAACCATTACTGTTCGTAAACTTTATCCAATGTTTTTTGCCAGCCGAGATGCAAATAGCTAGTTTTGCCATTTCTTTGTATCTTACGATAAAATAAACGACTTCTTATCTCATAAGTCTTCCTGCATTTCACCACTCTTAAGCTTAGCTTCAATGTCGACTAAGTCCTGATCCCGTTGCTGTTCTGCAACTAAAAAATTATGCGATATCTCTGCCAAATCAACACGTTACTCAATCAACATCGAAATCATACGATTGTAGGTATGCCCACCAAAAATGCACCCTCGCAGGTAATTCTATTTTTGTTCCACTTGTCTTCAATGAGTTGCAATCTGTGTACACTTTAAATTTTCGACCATGCAGGTAATGGCGAAAGTGCCAGAGTTTCCAACTCATAAGAGTGATATTTGTATTTCGCTGCCGTAGTACATTTGCTGTAGTATTCAACTACCCTGCATTTCCCATCAACTCTGTGCACCAGCATTGCACCATATCCGGCTGAGCTTGCATCTCTATGCAGTTCAATAGGGCTATTTGGATCATAGATCCAATCACTTGTCAGCGCTTGTATGATCTTTTGATGCAGCAACTCATGCTGCTCGTTCCAAATAAAACCTCTGCTTTTGGAAGTTAATTTATATAAAGGCTTCATTTGCTCAGAGAATCTAGGAACAAATTGCCTGAAATATGAAGCTAAGCCTATGAATTGCCTTCATTGAGTAATTGACACTGGTTGAGTTAAAGCAGACAGTGCCTCTATTTTCCTTGGGTTGGGTTTAATTTCACCACTTTTGATTAGGAATCCAAAGTACTCTATTTCAGTTTGAAGAAAGCTACACTTTTTTATCTGACACTGTATTCGCATTCAACTATCTGTAATCTACGCATAATCTGTCGCTGCTATATTTTTTCTTCACTAAAAGCACTAACTGCTCAACCCACAGCTGTTTGAAACGCTCAAATCATTTCTATCTGACAGGACGTTTCGTGTGATCCAAGAAGGAATAATGTCCACTGAGAGGCAGATCAGCGCAGGTGTACCACAGGGTAGCGTTCTTGGACCTACACTGTACAGCCTGTACACTCATGACATGCCAAAGCCTCCAGTACACTCCCGTAACATGATGCTGGCCACTTTTGCGGATGATCTAGCGGCAGCGTGCAGATCATCTTGCATATACACAGCCACTGAAAGGCTCCAGTTATACCACAAGAAATTTGAAAACTGGGCCTGTCGGTGGAACATCTCTGTAAACCCCTCAAAGTGTGCAGTAGTGACACACACACTCAGGAAGGACAATTGCCCAGGATTATTTTTACACGGAGAGCTACTGGAACAGAAAAGGGAACACAAATACCTGGGTGTGACCCTCGACAGAAGATTAACACTAGCAAAGCACACTACAAATGTCAAAAACTCACTCGAAGCCAAGGCTAAGAAGCTTTCTTGGCTGTTAAAACTAAACAATCACCTTAACCTAACAAACAAAATCAAAATTTACAAAACCATACTTGCCCCCATATGGAGATACGCCATACAAATATTCGGTATTTCTGCCAAAAGCAACTTAAACAAAATCAGACTATTCCAAAGCAAGACACTACGCAGACTATCAGGAGCTAGGTGGTACATACGGAACATTGACCTGGCCAGGGACTTCAAAGTCCCTCTTGTTGGGAACGTTATCAACTCTCAAGCGGAAACATACTTCAAGAAACTGACAATCCATCCGAATATACTCGCCAGAAGACTCACGGAACATAGAACCAGAAGAAGACTCAAAAGAACCCATCCCATCGATCTACCACACAGAACTTAAAAAAAAAAGAAAAAAAAAAAAACCTTCACATGACCTATCACTCCACAAATTCGTAACCCATTACACTTTTTTACTACTACAAAATATTTTAAAATCCATTGAACACCTGCCTACACTATTGTAAAAGTATATCTAGTAACATTATACAATATACACTGTGTAAATTAACACAGTAATAAATCACAAAATCGATATTTGAAAAAAAAACTAGCAATGTTCTTAACACAGTACATTCAAATTTTAAATTGTTTATTTTAAATCTAAGACACATTCATAAAAAAATATTTTTAAAAAAATGGCAAAAAAAAAAAATTCAATTAAAATACATATACAAGAATTCTTATTTGAAGACTAATTTTGTATGTAGGTGTGTTTTCATGTAAAGAATTTCTATTAAAGCCCTTTTGTTGTAATATTATTACATCCGGTACCCATAGGGTACAATGGTATTATAAGTTAATGCCAACCGAGAATGTATGTAACAGGCAGAAGGAAAAATCTCCGACCCTATGAAGTATATAAATTCTTGACTAGCATCACCAGCCGAGTCGATTTAGCCATGTCCGTCTGTCCGTCCGTGTAAAACAACAGATCTCAGAGACTATAAATTAAGTGACAACATTCGAATCTGTTTTACACAGATCAAGTTTGTTTTAAAATTTGGCCACACCCACTTCCGCCCCCAAATTATATAGATAAAATAAATAAGTAGGCATTCGCGGACGTGTTCTGAAAATTTGAGTAAAATCGCATGATAAACGTGGAAGTTATTAAACAATAAAGTTTCTGTGTATGATTCTTCTTCTTCTTCTTGAGAGAGAGAGAAAGAGAGAGAGAGATGTTGAGAGTGCCAGTGCGTGCTGCTCAACATGGTTCTAGCAACATATGTCAATATTTTCTTTTTGCCATGTTCATTTGCACTTTAATTTTCCACTTGTTTTTGTTGTAAGATGGTCACAGATTCAAAATCAATATTCTGTGTTGATCTGGTTAGTTATGTCCAATGGGTGTTCAAAAATTCTTGTTGTTAGCTTGCTGTGAGCATCTTAGTACAAGAAGAACATTAAAACAAACGGTTTACAATAGAATTTCTTAACATAATCATCACACCTACAGACAAGGCTTAACTTCAAAAAGCTGACACCAAAAACTGCGTTCACATAAACTTACATTTCCATGACTTAAACAAAAATGGCTTTAAACCAGGTGTCGGCACGCAGACACACATTTTTTAGTGCGTTTGTGAGCGTAGCCAACAGACCCGAACGATCTGCATCTCTACCGCTACGGCACCCTAGCAGAAACAGGAAAAGACGCGGAGCTCTTACGGTGTAAGTGTGTCTGGCGACCTCTGCTTTAAGCTACCCGGCAGACAGAACGGACGTCATACGATGAAATATATAATATATCTTAAGATCTATTAAGAAAATTATATGTAAAAGCCACGAGCCAGCCAAACAATCGTATGATTATATCGAAAAGGCAGCCAAAATTAATTATTAGTTAATTTTTATATTCATAACATTTCAAAACTTGATCTTACGTAAGGTAAATTTGAGAATTCGATTTACAGCTAGGAAAACAATTTTAACAGGGACATTAGTTTGTGCATTTACGGAATATGGGGTAAATCGAAAATAATACAATGTGCGGCGCACAACAGCCTTAATTACCACTGTATTACTCAGGATGTTGTGCGCCCTCCTTTAAAGGGGTATCACAAATGCTTAAATATAATTATAGCAAATCCTTAATTTAAAATAGGTATCATGGATACGACATAGAGACCTACACCTATTAACAGTATCAGAAAGCACCTATACTTCGGATCAACGATTCACTTCAATTTTCAATAAGCAAACTGGAGATTGGTCATTACAGGTAAGTAAATTCGAATTTTAAATGTCATAATTAAAATATAATATTGTGCGCTTTTCGGAACACTATAACTTATGGCTACCATTGGTCCGATCGGGTCAAGCTAAACAAGTTTATTTGTGTTTTAAAATATCGGAAAAAGTTATGATCCTCAAAATATTATCCATTAAAGTAAATTTAAAATATTAAAATTTATCTGCAAGTGTATATAAACTTCCGCTTGTTTTAGAAATTTTATAAATTTTTTATTCACTTGCAGAGAGAATTATAATTTTGTCATAATATTTGCAATGTAGTGAATGAGTCATGTCTGATCCCATAAAGTATATATATTCATGTCCGCATCATCAGAAGAGTCGATCTACCTATTTCCTAAAATTTTTGCCCTAAAATTTCTGTCTGCAAATAGAATGACATAGTGCTTTACTACTCTGTTTCGGGAGGCGGCCGGGCACAAGACAGAAATTTGTATTTAATTTTGCCCCTCTCTAGATCGGTTTTCGTCCCTTTCCCAAGAATAACGCTGTAAGAACGCTAGTTGACCGTCTCTTATTTCGTAAAATAGTGATTAAATATATGTTTTATTGACTAAGAGGAAGATTTCAATAATTTTTCGTCCTTAGGTTTAGTTGGGGTAAAATAGGGCTTATATAGATATATGATAATAAATTCTCGAGCTCGGGAAGTGTACGGACACTTCGGCTTAGCCGTGTTCTGCTGCTCTGCTTCGCTGCCATTCCGCTTCTCTGTTGCTCTGCTTTTCTGCTTCTCGGCTACTCTGCTTCTCTGTTACTCTGATACTCTGCTTCTCTGAGTTGCTGCTACTTTGCTGCTCTGCATTGCTGCTTCTTTGTTTCTCTGCCACTCGTGCGGGCGCGGTGAAGGCTGCACGACTTTCCTTTGCCAGTAGCCGTTTTTCAGGTCTAGGCGTTCCAGGATGTGGTTTGCTTGTGGAAGTGGGTACGCGGCACACTGTGCGCTTTCAGTTGTCGGATTGTTGTCGGATTGACCCATATGCGCATCTCTCATGCTTTTTTCCTTACTACACAATGGGCGCACTATGTGGACACCGTGATAGTTCGATCCTCCCGTCCCGGAGCAGCTCATCGACCTGGTCACTGATAATTTGCTGCATGGCCGGGTTTTTTGGAAAATAGCGCTGTTTCAGCGGATTTCGTCCCGCATAGCTATGTGGTTCTCTACGGCCAATCCGTCGAATCCGTCGAGGAACGCGAGGTTTCAGTAGGCTGATGTGGCTGATGTTCTACACTGCATTCGGTGGTGGCGACCAGATTGGCAGTAGGCTTATCGCTGGTGGCGGAGCCATAGTATCGGAACGGGTTTCGTTTGCGTGCTACCTCGGCATTGGCTAGCGGTATCAATCTGTACTTCCTGGCCCCTCTTTTGACCGAAGGCGGCGGTGTATCCGACTGGGCTTTGTCTGGGCGTCTTGGTGGGCGGGAGGGTGCGGTTGGCTCGGCTCGAGAACCCGGTGCTGGTGACGATGTGGCACTTGGTAACGCTGTGGCCGGCGTGAATGGTGCTTTGACCGGTGTAGCCCGAGAGCCCGATGACGATGTGGCCGACGTGGCCCTTGGAGTCGATGTGAACGGCGATGGCGATGTGGTTTTAATCGATACCAGGAGTGGGTGTCTACCGACTACGGCACCAGCTCGGGGTGGGTCTGTTGTTGTCGGACCTGATAGTAGTGCCTCGGGCTTGGTTAGCTTCGGGCGTCCGAAGGGGGGAATCGGAAAGAGTCGTAAACAAGTGCGGCCGCAGATCAGGGAAGATTGGATGTTGCAAAGGAAGTCCATCCCTAGGAAGACGTCATTCAGGATCATGGGCAACACCAGTAGGCGTATTTCAGCCACCTACTGAGCTAGTCTCACCTTTGCCCGCACGGCTTTGGTGACTTCCTGGGAGGAGCCACCCGCTAGTAAGATTCGCGTTCGTACTGTCCTCTTGTTCGTGGCGGTGGCCAGAGTTTAAGCCACCCGCTCCAGTGTCCAGCGTGGGCCGAAATGGTCGTCCCCCGATGCTAATCGTCGCGACGATCCGACCGTTCTCCAATCGAAGCGGTGGCTTTACGGGTTGGGAGGCAAGTTGGCTGTCCCCGTCCGGTCCCAATTCAAGCGGGGACTCTGTCTATTTCCCGACTGCCGACAACAGTTGATAGTCCGCACACCTCTGCGTCCGCAGTCCCAGCAGAATACCCGAGTCAGCCGAGCGCAGTCTTTAGCAAAGTGGCCAAAATTTCTCTCAGCGGCGGTAAGCGCATTGTACGTCTACGGGCTGGTGGCCCTCGTCTGGGATCATGCGATTGGTGGCTCCTATCGGCAGTGGGCTCATGTTTGACTTCCCTGCGGTTGCAGTCCTCGGGTATGGAGGCGACCTTATTGTTGGGTCTGAGCCGATGATGGTAAAATTGGCATGGGGCATCAAGGATCGTGTCCCGATTCCCGGTGATTTTGTATTCGGTGGCCAGTTTCGAGTGTTTCGAGTGTAAAAAACTCATGGGGGCGGATGTTGATCCTCGGGAAAAAAGTTCTCGTAGATCCTTTCGATCTCGTCTGCCTGAGTATACTTAGCGCGCTACACATGAGCAACAGAAAGGCTCGCTAGGCTGTTGATGCCGGGTACGGATCGTGTGTTTCACCCTTTGAAAATTTTTGGGGGTTGGAAAAACTCTGTGGGAGTTTGGTCGCAGCAATTATTAATTTATTGACTAATTGGTAGTAGCTTTATTTTCTCATGTGTCATTAGACACATTTCATTGTCATAGAGACCAGAGAAGGAATAGAGAAACCGTGCCTAAGTTTTAGCTTAACGCCAGAACAGCTATTAGGCATACACCGACAGACGCAAGGGGTTAGAACCCACATGGTGGTCCCCACATTACTCCTTGTCCGGCTGAATGCTGGACAATGAAGTTGATCGCTAATTCAGGAACCGACCCGGAAGCTGCACACGTCGTCCACTTCTCGTTGTAGTTAATGTTGGCTACATTGGTTGCTGCATGCTTCGTGGTTTCGTTACTATCTGGTACCACATTTGAAGATGGTGTTGTCCGTTGACTCGATGGATGTCCCTCGCTAACCTGGTCGTTGGGCAGGACTCCTCGTTTAATTCGATCGATGCTGACTCTCAGCCGTTTGTTTTTGACTTCAACGTCAAAGAACTTATCTTCTCGTTGCAAGACAAGATATGGGCAATCGAACGGCTATTTTAATGGGGGACGTACGGTGTATGGTAGTTTCCTAAGCATTTCGCCAGGTGATGCGTTGATGTCTGTCTTAAATGTCACTCGCAGTCCAAGTACGACGATGGGAATGCGGTTGTACCTGTCGACAGTACTGTGACATTTAAACGCTGCCTTGAGTGTCCGATGGAAGTGCTCGATGATGCCATTCGACTGCGGGTGGCTAGGTGTGGTCCTGCTCAATTTTACACCTAGGATGTGGGACAGCTCTTTGAAGAGGCCGGCCTCGAACTGACGTCCTTGCTCGGTTGTGATCCTCGTTGGCACACCATATTGTGCGATCCAACCGACCTCTTCGGCCGTGATGTCGGTCAGACGCATAACTGCTGGCCATCTGCGACAACGGTCGATGACCGTTAAACAGTAACGATAGCCGTTGAATGGTGGTAACGGGCCAATCAAGTCGATGCTGATGTGCTGGAATCAAGAGGCGGGAACATCGAAACTATTTATGGCGGCTCTGGCTGTCGCTAACACTGGACGCACGACGACGGCCATGAGGCGATGTCCTTGTTGATGCTGGGTCACACGTAGCGTTCAGTTACCAACTTGTCGGTGGCACGCTGGCCACGGTGAGCCATACCGTGCAGCACGTCGAATAGGGTCTTCTTATCGGCAGCGGAATATATGGCCGAATACGTGACGGTGATACATCGCAGTACACGCTGATATTCGAGTTCGGCAGCTGGAGTTTACGCAATTGCAAAGATGAGATGCCTATCTCGAAGTCTCTCAAGAGCCGGTGCAGCTCGTCGTCCGCTTCTTGGAGGCGTGCGCACTCATCCATGTCATGATGCGAGTAATCTTGACGACAAATAGCCAGCAGCTCCCGATCGTACGTACCGATCATACGCTTGGAGTAAGCTGATGAAGCTCTGCTCCAACAGTGTAATTGCTGGCATCGACATGGAGTGCACGGTGCTCGATAAGTATTGGATGCGCCAGCCGCGCATTGGCCAAGTCGGATTTGTAGTGCGCAAAGGAGTTTTCGGCTATTTGGTCCACACCACCGGATGAGAGCTTGGAGAATTCCTTGAACGACGGCTGCTTGCGGCAGTAAATGGCGATAGTAGTTGAGCATTTCAATAAATCGGCGCAATTCGCATATCCTGGTCGGCTGCGGGAACTCGTTGATCTCATTTACCCGTTCGACCGTCGGTGATATTCCGGATGCTGTGATAGAGTGTCCCAGATATGCTACATCCGTCTTTCGGAGCACACTCTTGGTTGCATTAATCCGTTGGTTGACTTGGCGCAAGCGATCAAATACAATCTTGAAGTGCTGACGGTGCTGAACTTCACTTGCCAAAGAAACACAGATGTCCTCGAAGTACACTTCGAAGTTCAGAACGCCGAGGATGTTCATATTCCGCTTGAGTGTTTGCAACGCTATGTGGAGGCCAAATGTCATCACATTAAACTCGAAGATGCCAAACGGTGTGATAATGGCGGTCTTCTCTCGGTCCTTTGGCAGTAAATGGAGGTAGTAGTTGAGCATTTCAATGAATCGGCGCAATTCGCATATCCTGGTCGGCTGCGGAACCTCATTAATCGCATTTACCCGTATGATGTTGGCGGTCTTCTCTGATGATAGGCACTGACCAGATCGATGGTGGAGAATACAGACTTGCCGACGAACACCTGGCTGATGTCGTGGACATGTGGGAGCGGGTAGCGGTCGGAAACAGTGATCGCGTTCAACCGCCATTAGCCATTCTTTCTCTTCACCATATGTAATAGCGATGCTCAGCTGCTGCTGCTTGGTATTCCCGCGTCAAGCATCCATGCAAATTCAGCCTTGGCAGTGGCGAGGGCGGCGGTATTTAGACGGCGAATCTTGACAAATACTGGCGAGCCATTTGTTGCAATATAGAGCTGCACCTTGGTATTCCGTATGAGTTCCTCATCGAAAAGAGGATGCAGAGTCAGGTCTTTATATTGTGAGAGGATGTCGTGGTACTCACATTTGGTGACAACTGTCGAGATGAGTGAGTACTGACGGAGCTTGTAGATCGTAGACAGGGAGGTGGCTCCATCGATGATTTTGCGTCGCTTCATGTCAAAAGATAGAGTAAAAGAATAAAAAAAAAAAAGATGGTGGCTGCTGCTTTTGCTTTCTGTATTCAAAATTCGTTACGACCCTGTCTTTGGTTTTCGCCGGCTGTGTACGAAATGTGTAACGACCCTGTATGCTGCTCTGTCGTTGCGAAAAATAAGCTTCTAGCCTTGTTGCTGACACAAATGGTGTCTGTGGGTGGCTAAACTACATCTGGCGAGGATCAGCATGCGCAACCGTGGGATCGGCATGCATGTCCGGGTAACTTTCGGCGATGGGCCCCTGAGTGACCGACCAAGCCGGCAACGGTCCACGGCGACGGTGGCAGATTTGCCCGGACCACTGACCACAGACCTCCCAGTTTTGAGACTGTTTGGACTGGCTCGGGTTTATCCCAGTCGAGACGAAAAGCTATGCAAGCGGAGATAACCCTCACATGCACGCTTTCACGCCCGTGTGCGAAGTTGCCCACTAAAGTCCGCTTGCGCACAGGAAACTTCTCGAAAACGCTACCGGCCTTTATAGGGTCACTATCTTGCACACGCGGATCCTAGCTTGGGGCGACTGAATTGTAAGAAAAATAAGTACTACTCGCAGGGGCATTTTCTTTTATATATTAATTTGTCTGTTACTTTCCATCTGATTCGATCCCTAGGCACACATGTTTTTTTCTCTTGGCTTTCTTCCACTGTTTTCTCTGTTCGTTGATCCTTGCCTGTCGAAGGCATCTGCTTTGGTCTGTTGCTGAACATAAAAAGGGGACGAGTTCAAAATACCTACTTCAACGAACACAGAGAGTCGTCGGTGTTGTCGTGGTGCCTCAGTCTTTGGAGGACATAGGGCTGAGGAAGTGGCAGCCCGGATAGCAGACACGATTTGTGCAGCTAAGCTCGCTGGATTTGGGGTGGGTTCTTTGGACGCCACTATTCTCTCCAAACGTAATCAGAACAATTATTTACGTGCCTGAAAAATAGAAGAAATCGTTCGTCAGTCTGTCTTTCTGTCCACATTGCCCCGCAAACATATTTATGCTTGATCGTGAAAACGATCGGGCTATGTTTTGGCCGATTTCCCTCCCCAATCGCAAACTTCGTGCGCCTTTGGATCGTCGCGGGTCTTGCAATACGATCCCCTTTTGTTCATGTCGTTCGTCAAAAGTAATGTCATTTTCTTGACCCAGTCTTCCAGTTGTACCAATACCCCCCTTTTAATCGGTTTCTACCAATTCATTTTTGTTGGTTTAAGCTCACACTACAAGTTTATTAGAAAGGTTGGTCAATTGTGTATTGGACATTTAAGTTTGTCAAAAGGTGTATTTGTTATAGTGCTATTCTGAGTTGATTTAAAGTGTGTAAGTAATATAAAGGTGTATTAAAGAATATAGTGTTTCTTTGGAAGCTAATATTTTTGTCATATGGTATGTAGTGTATATGGGGGCACGATTATATATATATATATATATATTTGGTGAAATATGTTTGGTGAAATGGAGTCAGTATTAGTATATATATATATGTATTATTTTTGTTTACTTTGTAGTTTTTCCTATTATCTTTTCATTTTATCACGGTTTGATGTTCCCGTGTCGTCGTTTACCCTCCTCTGTCCCGGCTGTTGATCCCTATCACTTGGATCCTCCACATTTGCCTGTTCTTTTGCGTCCCCTTCCGGCTTCAGCGTACTAATGTGGGCTCCCCGCTCCTGTCCAGTCTTAATGTCCTTCAATTTGACAATTACTGGCGATACGAAATCCATGATTCGGAATGGTCCTCCGAACCTTGGCGCTAGCTTCGCAGCAAATCCTTCCACTGCGTTTGACAAGTGGTGTTCCTTGGCCCACACCACTTGTCCAACTACTGGTGTCCAGTGTCTTCTCCGCAAATTGTAGTCTCTGACTTGGTCCTGAGCCGCCATTTCCAGATTTCTTCGCACGATCCCGAAGACTTCTCTCAAGTCCTTCGCGAGCTCCGTTGGGTCCTGCTGCGGCCTTCCGGTTCCCATTGTAGCCTCATCATACACGGCTTTCGGGAGTCTAGCTTCTCTTCCCTGGGTAAGGAATGCTGGGGAATATCCGGTGGATTCCTGCGTACTTGAATTTACTGCCAGTGTTATCTCTGGCAGCAAGTCATCCCATTTCCTCTGATTTCCTTCCGCATACTGGGCAATCATTGTCTTCACTGTTCTATTGGCTCTCTCCGTTTGATTTTCCTGGGGCGTATACGGGGCCGTGAACTGGTGACGTACTCCCATGACCTCCAGGAAATTTTTAAACGCTCTGCTTGTGAATTGTGTCCCATTGTCTGTAATGAGGACTTTAGGTACCCCGAATCGCGCTAGGATTCTCTCCCTGAACGCTTTCTTTAGGGTATCCGTCGTGGCCTTCCTTAATGGCACCATCTCAGTCCACTTTGAAAACCTGTCAATGAACACCAGCAGCATCGTATTCCCGTGTATGGATCTTGGAAGTGGTCCCACAAAATCCGCACAAACTGTGGACCATGGCTCCTCCGGGATTTGTGTTAGCATCTTTCCCGCTGCCTGTAGCTGGCTGGCCTTGAAACGTTGACACGTCTCACACTTACGCACGTATAATCGTACGTCTCGCTGCATCCCTGGCCAGAAGTATCTTGACGCAATCTTCGCGATGGTTTTCCGGCTTCCTGTGTGTCCTGCTGTCGGTGCATCATGATTCTCCCTCAAGATCCTTTCCTTGAGCCCGGACGGCACGCATAATTTCCATGCGGCCACGTCTTCATGTCCAGCTCTGTGCGGGATGTTTCGGTACAGACCTCCCGCTTCCCATATATAATCCGGGAACTTTTGTGGATGAGCCTTCATTTCCTTCAGCTTTTCCTGGGTCCATGCACAGGTTTTATACTCCTCCAAGCTGAAGTGCTCTCCGCTGCCAATCATGAGGCAGGCTTCCGGTTCCAACGGTTGCCGTGAAAGGGCGTCCGCCACCGTATTTAGTTTCCCACGCCGATATATGATGTCGAACTCATATTGCTGCAACTCCGATACCCATCTCGCAATCCGTCCAGTTGGGTTCTTGATGGAGTTGAGCCATTTCAACGCCATATGGTCTGTAACTACTTGGAAATGATATCCCTCCAAGTATGGTCTAAATTGTTGAATTGCCCACACAATGGCCAGGCACTCCTTTTCTGTCGCCGAATAATTTTGTTCTGCCCCGTTTAATGTTCGACTAGAGAGAAGGTTATATCTCTTGGTTATCCTGGTGTTGGGTTAGGACCGCTCCTATCCCAACATTACTGGCATCCGTTTGAAGCACACTTTTCTTGTCAAAATCCGGACAAGTCAATACCGGTGCTGCGATCAGGCTCTCCTTTATGTCCTCGAATGCCTTTGCTGTTCTTCCTCCCAATGCCATTTGACACCCTTCTTTAGCAATCCTGTCAGCGGGTTGATTTTTGTTGCAAAGTCCGGAACGAAACGCCGGTACCACGATGCAACTCCTATAAACCTGCGCAAACCTTTGGCATCCGCTGGCGGTGCTAGTTCTCCGATGGCTGCCACCTTATCAGGATCCGTACGGATCCCTTGATCCGTCACGAGATGCCCGAGGTATTTCAGCTCCTTTTTGAAGAACTCGCACTTTTCAACGTTGATCTTTAATTTTGCTTTTCTCAGCAGTCGGAACACCTCTTGAAGGTTCCCAATTGTGTTCTTCCAGCGTACGTCTGATGATGATGATGTCGTCCAAATATGCAAAGGCATGTGGCTCCATATCCGGCCCGATAACGCTGTCGAGTGCTCGCTGGAACGTTGCCGGTGCTGAATGCAAACCGAAAGGCATAACTTTCCACTGATACAGACCCCGTCCCGGGACTGTAAACGCCGTTAATGGTTTGCTTGACTCCTCCATGGGTATCTGCCAGTATCCATTTTTTAAGTCCAAACTACTGATGTATTTGGCCTGTTTTAACTGATCCAGGATGTGGTGAATCCTCGGCAAGGGGTATGCGTCTGGGATAGATTTGGCATTCAACTGCCTGAAATCCACGCATAACCTCCATTTGCCCGTCTTCTTCTGCACCATGACGATTGGGGCGCTATGAGGGCTACTCGAAGGCTCTATACAGCCTTGTTTGAGTAGGTCATCAATCTCCTTGTCAATGGTGGCTCTCATTGCTGGATTTCTAGGGAAATATCTTTGTTTCAGGGGTCGAGAATCCTTCATCACTATCTTGTGCTCAGCAATGTTGGATACCCCTTTGATTTCCTCGAACATTTCTAATTCTCTTCTTAGAAATGTGTCCATGCACTGGTCAGTTATTGGCGTTTCCGCTGCCATTTTTAACCGTTCCTCTGGGGCTTTGTTAATGTCCTGTTCCTTCTTCCTGCTCTTCGATTCCTGATAACTTCTCTTGTTTTGCGTGGGCCTATTCGCCCAAAACTGAATCGATTGTCCTGCCTCAAGATCCTTCAATATGTTGTAACCCAGGACTAGGTCATCGATGATCCCTGGCATTACGAACAGTACTGTTGCGATCTGCCGACTCCCAAACTCGAGTGTCACCTTGAGCTGCTGGTTTATTTCGCCCTCTCGCCCATCCGCGAATCTCACGGGTCTCCATGTAGGCGTCAGTTTTCCCCCAGCACCCAAGCTCGCTGCTAACGTTTCACTGACAAAACTGCTGGTGGCTCCTGTGTCGATCACTGCCTTATAGGATTTACCTCCTATTATAACAGTGGCCGACAAATATGAGCCCTCATCCCGAAAACCCTTTTGATTTATTGGGGAGCCGAGTTTGACGACTCCTGCCGTGCTCCGGGTGGCGAGAGTCGGGGTCCGTTTCCCATAGCCCCGCAACAGTTCATTGTTTTGCGTCCGACCATCCCACACCTCCAGCAGAAAATTACGGTGCGCTGACGACACTCTCGTCTCCAGTGTCCCGCTTGTCCGCAATTTCCACATGCATTGGAGGGGTCCGGTATCCTTTGTGGGGGCCCATTGTTTGCCTGTCTCCACTGTTGTGTCTCCTGCGGCCGGGTGAAAGGATTTTTGTGCCGAGACTATGGACTTGTAGTCCTCGGAGGGTCATTTCGATGCTTCAATGGGGACTGAAGTCGGGCGTGGACCGAACTGGCCCGTAATCGCTCCCTATCGCGGTCTAACTCCTCTAGCTCATCCGCTAGACCCATTAATCCCTGCAAAGTGGAGAATTGGGATGGCCTGGCGAACGCTCGGAGATCTGGAACGCTGTTATCGTATATCCTCTCCAGTTGCGCCTCTGTTGACATTTTCAACGGTCTCATCAGAAACTGCATCTCCATCATAAATTCCTTAAAGGGTTCTCCCAGTCGCTGCTTTCGCTGTATCACCTCCTCCCGAAGTTGATTGAAGTAGCCCCGTGGTAGAAAATAGGCCTGGAAACTGGTCGAGAACGCTGCCCTTGTCGTCCAGTGTTGGTTGTTTGCCATGTACCATTTCAAGGTTATTCCCTGAAGCAATTCGGGCATCGCCCTAGGAGGCAGGTCTAGCTCGAGACCGTACGTCTCCGCTGACCACTCCACCTACTCCAAAAACTCTAGTGGTTTCGCTGCCCCATCAAACCGAAAACTCCATTCCCTTACCCTAGCCGCTATTCTAGAATAGTCAGGTGCTTGTGGCCTGGCTATCATATCCTGCTGTATCCAGGTCTCGGTTGGAATTGGGGTGAATTCCCGGAATTGTTTTTGGCTGTACGCTGGGATATCTATCTGACATTTAGAATGTCTCCCTGTGGAATCATTACCTGAGGCTTAGAAGCAGCGGGTCTTTCCTGTTGCCCACTGCTCGTAGACGCCTTAACTGGTGACGCTTCAGCGTGACGCTCCGCTAATTCTGTGAATCTGATTATGTGCGCTGGGTCCACGAGCTGTTCTCGTGCCCACGTAACGAACCCTCTGCGTAACTCGTCTACGTTCCCTGCCAATTCAAGGCCGAACTCCTGGCTATACGCCAGTAATTCTTCCCTGTTTAATTTGTATATCCAGCTGGTACTCGCCAACGTGGATATTACAGTGAACAAGGAGAAAAAAAAAATTCCCTTATTCTTAAATATATCTATAACTCAGATAATTCTTATAGGCACAGCGACCCTAGCTCGGCCGACAGGTGTAACGATCGGGCCGGGACAGCTCAGTCTCGTCCAGGATTCCCTGCAACAAATTTATATTTGTTGGGCGCGGTGCCAAAATAAGAACTCCGGGGCTTAGATTTAAGTAATATAATATATATTTGAACTGGGAGTTGCACCTCTTTTCCACCACACCTGTCTTAAGCGGGGCACAAGACGCCCTATCTCTTCAGACGTGAGGTTGGAGTCAACCGCAATGAGGACCCAGCCCCCTCGCCTGAAAGGCCGATCAAGCCGGTACGTTGTGTACACAGCTGGAAAAACTTCGGAGCTTAGAATCTCCGGCTTTAACCAGGTTTCTGTAAATCAATCACAATCACCTGGGATGCAAACGATAAACTATCAGAATACAATTTAGGAAGCTTACTACGTAAGCCTCTTGCATTCTGATAGGAAAGAAGAAGAGAATTTGTTAGTTTTTTGAAGCGGACGAGGTAGATGGCACAATGGATTTTTCCGGCCTGGGTAAACTAACTCCAACAGGACGTCTTTTTTTTTCTTTGCTTCGTACTCCTTAACAACAATGTGCTTTGGCCAGAAGTTCTCTGAGCACATTGTCTTAAAAAGTTCGTCAGGGACATTTATTTTGAACGATGAAATATCCCTAGCATAAGAAAATACGACCTAGAATGTAGCTACTTACATCATCAGATGTTTGATCAGGGGAAAGCCGCGAAACTAATATCTGTTTCGTTGGTGGAATAGCAATCAGGGCTTTTGGCAATACATTTGTAGTAGGGGATCTGTGAGTTCATTAATTGTGACCCCTCAGCGGACTCAACGGATATAAATGGAGGCGCTGTCCCTCCCGCGGCACATTCGGAGGCCGAATTTTTTATCGCCCCCGATCTTGATATCATTGGAGTTAGATATATTGGAGTCGGGGGCTGTGCCGAGGGAGTGAGTTGTTGAGAACCCGCCGCGAGTTGTGGGGATCCGTCCAAATGCGGTGTGCCAACCGTGGTTTTTTTTGCGCTTAGGGGACTCATTTAATAGCTTAAGGCCATTAAACTGGGAGTCCAGCGCAAGGAGCACCTCATTAGTTTTACGAAAACCTCCATAAAACCATTTTTGGTTTGCCGCATAAAAGACCTCATTTCCTTTTCAACCTCGCGACAAGTTTAACAGCAGTAGCGCATTCCACTGTTTTTAATAATTTCAGCCGCCCGGCCTGTGCGATCAAGGCACTTGGCGTGCACAACATTATCACACAGCCAGCAGCCGATATTAGGGTCATCATGTGAAATTACCTTTTTACAGGTTTTAATAGCGCAGACATTATTACCGGTCATTATAGTTACTTACCACTGTACCAATCAGAAGTTAAGAGAAAATAAGAGAAGTTAAGTGCACTAAAAGAGAGAGAGAGAGCGAGCAATAGAGCGAGTTAGGGAGCTTAAGCCGTCAAGCTGTAATATCGGCGTAACGGATAAAGCACAAAGAGGAATGCAAAAATGAAGCTAAGCAATCTCTGCACCAAACTAATTTGCTATTAATATAGTTATTAATACGAAGTGAAACGGTGAATTATTATTGAGCACAAGATAGAAGTTTCAAAAAACCTCGGTCGTTTATAGCAAAGAATTTACACAAATACGAGGCGCAAAACAAAAACACGACCGTTCACTTTGAAAAAGAAACGAAGTATAACCTTGATAAGCTTTTTTAATTTTTAGTTGGTGATGTTTATGAGTTCCTTTATTTGTATACTGGACGTCCTTCAGGCTGTTACTTATGGTCGCAGGACCAGTTGTTGGCGAGGGCCCCTACTTTTTCCAAATCATGACCTCGGTCGCGATGTCCTTGGATAACCTTCCTGTAAGTGCGGAGTCCTTTCAGCAAAAGGATGATAAACAGAAGTCCTGCGATGAGCTGCAGGACCCGGTAGAGCCCAACGATTTCATCCTTGTGTATTGATTACATTGGGCGTGCTGTCGTCAACTTTGGAAGTTTGCGAGCCCATTGTCCTTTGAGTCACTAGTCCTCGGCACTTTGTTTTTGGTAGTTAGTGTATTACCACCGAACTCCGAACTTGATGTTTCATAAGTGTTGGAGACTTTTCCAAATCATAGACGAGGCGCGGTTACAAAAATCTCCACGAGGGCTTTCCGGTCTTGACTTCCCGATCTTAGCTCTGGTTTTTACTATCTCTAGTACTGCTATATTGATTGATAGTTCCGCAAAATCAGCGGTGTTGGGTTGCCGGCGATAGCATGGTCAACATATGCGAGTTTAAGCGGTGTCTTCTAATAAAGCCAAATTTTTGTGCAATCTTGCCAGTGTCGATTCACTAGGGCACTAGCGCATTGGCTACTGTTGATTTCCTTCCGTGTTACTCATATGAATAACGTCGCGACGCGTCGCCCTAACCGGCGTACGTAATAATCTACCTACCCACCAGTTTTGAGACATATCGGTACAGCCGTTCTTGAGTTATAAATGTAACAACAAACACGACTTTCTTTTTTAAAAGATTTATAAATTAATAGAGACTTGATCTAAAAATTTTAATAAAATCAAATGATAAACATAGGAAATATTCACAATGAGGTTTCTGTGTAAATAATATGTTTTATTTGTTAAAGGAATCCCGCGCTTTATTTCAATATTGCTTATTAGGGTGCGGGGGTGGCCGTCTGACCACGCCACAATGGTACTTGTGGGATTAATGTCGCTTCCCGTGTCTTCCACTCAGAGCGAAGACCCAGTAATTCTCATGAGTTAGCATTACACGACGCATTATGCGCGAGGCATGCTTTTTAACTTGTATGTGGAATTTCTGTAACATCTACATATGTGTTGGCAGCACTAATGGGTCTTGCTTTCTTTGGGTGTCGCTCAACATAATCCTAGCTACATTTGTCTTCATTAGCCAACTTTTTCTTTCGTATTAGATTAGTATCGGTTTGGTCAAATTGCAAACGGCAAGCGTATACAAACTTTGGCTTTCCGTAGTAAACTTAATTTGTTTTATCTAATTAATGTTAAAAGTAAACTGTTAATACTTCTTTTATAAATTTATAAATTAATGTGGGTTTTTTATTATTATATATTTTAAGATAAAGTTTCCTCAATTAAGAGATTCGGGAATTTACGAATGCCAAGTATCAACAACACCACCAGTGGGATACACCATGATATTTTCAGTTGTGGGTAAGTCGTTTTCGTATTTATATATTTGCTTGGTCACTTCCTGGCCATTTAATCAAGCAAAATAACAAATTGTTTAAGGATTATTTGAAGCTGTTACCGAAATCTACGAAAGTAGGAACTGCAACTTTTATGTTAAGTAATTTTCATTTTTTCGGACAGACGAGTAAATAAAAGCTTCTGGACGCCTAGGTTTTCAAATTGAGAGTGTTTTTCAAATTTATGCAAGCTTTTCTAGAGTCATTAATTGCGTTTAAAGTACCAGGGAGGGAACGTTTTTTGTTAAGACAAGAGCGCAGTGTTCAAAAAGGTGAACATGCATAATTGTCCGCACCCAAAGAACCGCTTGAAATCACAGGCAGATCAAGGGCTCAAGTAGTCTAATTATATACACGCCGCCTAAGAACTAATTTGAGAAGAATACACACACTAATATATAAGACTGCCCAGACTGTAAGATGCACTGGCAATCACAGCAGACCAACGCGTCACATATTCTAAGTAGCATTTACGCCTCTATCAACATACATACATATGTACATGTAATCAAGTGTAATAGCACGCACATATATACTGATCTAAGAATACACAAGATGCTCTTGTGACCCCCTGGAAAGTCAAAGAATGTCCAAAAACTATCTAGCATAGATAACCCCTAGCTGGGATTATACATATGGAATCTGTAACTAGTACATAAGTGAAAACCGCTATAAAAAGGCGTGAGCGCCAAATAAAGAATCAGTTCCTAGCAAGGCGCACCTAAATGAGTGCACTACGGCAAGATCAGGGAAACAATAACAAAATTGCAGTGACGTCCTGAGAATGCTGCGAGGGACAGTACTGGTGGTCGACGTGGGAGGAAAACCAAAAAAGGATATTAGACAAGCGACGGTTCGCGGCTTATGAGGAGGTGAAAGCGGAAGTCTGGAATACATAAAAACGGCGACGTGGGAGGTCCACGAGAGAACGAACAGGATCAGGTCCTGACCGCGGCTAAATGTATAGTTAAAACGGAGGCTTAAGACTTGAGAGGAGACCAAGCGACCAAGCGTCGGACCACGGCTTATGAAAAAGCGCCAGTGGAGGCTTTTACTTTAGTAATAGAAATCGGCGTGGGAGGTCCACGAAATAACAAAGGATCAAGTATCGAACCGCGGCTTATGTTGGAGCGAAAGCGGAGGCTTGAGTCCAGAGGAATCTACAACGGCGTGGGAGGACCACGATTTTAAAAATAATCAAAAATCACAACGCGGCTTATTTGGAGCGAAGCGGAGATTGCTAACGGCTATGTCGGAGTGGGAGGTCCACGAACTCGGCAAGGTCAAGCCAATGGAGGCTTGAAATATCAAAGAAATAAATCGACGTGGGAGATCCACGGAAAACTGCAAGGACCAAGCGTCGGACCACGGCTTATGAAAAAGCGCCAGTGGAGGCTTTTACTTCAGTATTAGAATTTGGCGTGGGAGGTCCACGAAATAACAAAGGATCAAGTATCGGACCGCGGCTTATGTTGGAGCGACAGCGGAGGCTTGAATCCAGAGGAATCTACAACGGCGTGGAAGGTCCACGATTTTAAAAACGATTGAGAATCAGTTATTTGGAGCGACAGCGGAGATAGCTCACGGCTAAAACGGCGTGGGACGTCCATGAACTCGGCAAGGATCAAGCCAATGGAGGCTGGAAATATTAAAAAATATATATTGGCGTGGGAGGTCCACGAAATTACTAGGAGTAAGAATCGGACCGCGACATTAAAGCGACAGCGGAGGCTTGCAACCATAGGAATCAACAGCGGCGTGGGAGGTACACGAAATTAAAGGGAATGAGTATCTACAACGGCGTGGGAGGTCCACGAAAAAGCAACAAGGATCAAGCGTCGGACCACGGCTTCTACAAAAGTGCCAGTGGAGGCTTGAGACGGAAGTGCAAATACATCGGCGTGGAAGGTCCACGAAAGGCGTGTTGAAAAAGAGTCAAGGAAAACGCTTATAAAAGAAAGGTTTATCTGAAGAATAAAAGAAGAAGATATAAAGTACGAGGCAACAAATAAAGATATAATTGTGAACATGAGAATATTTTGAAAGAAAGAATTGTTATATTATTAAAATGGGATCAAAAAACGATTCACTTAATGCCCTGGCGGCTAGCCAGTCATCAATATTAAACCAAATGGAAGAACAGGAAATACGATTACGCGAGTACCATCAAGCAAGAAAAGCGCTTCAAGGAACTTTGGTCACAACAAAGGATATATATGAAATATATAGAAGAAGATTTTCAACGACTTACGGATAGTTTCAAGGAGCTAAAAGTAAATGAACAACTTACCCAGACGGTTTTAGATGGGTATGAGAAAATAAGGATGGAAAGAAGGGAGAAAGAAATTTTGATGAACCAGAATAAATTCGAGGAACGTCGGATATCTGTAAGGGAAATGGAGATCCCTGCATTTTGTGGAAACACTTTGGCATGGTCGGGATTTTTCGATATGTTTAAAGAAATTATAGACAATAATGAACACATGAAGCCCAAAAAAAGTTTATGCGACTGAAGGAGGTTGTAAACGGCGAAGCTTCAAATTTAATAAAGCATCTGATGATAACGGATGAAAATTACAAATTAGCTTTGGACATCTTAAGAAATCGATACGAGAACAGGCGTCAGCTCTTTATGATAAATTATAATAAGATTCTGGATTTGCCTATGATGAACAGCGAATCAGAGAGGAGTGTTCAGAACATGCTGGACACGGCACAAAAATGCACTCATGCTGTACAGGGTATGGGCATCCCATTAGACGGCACAGACGTATTCATTGCTGGAATACTATTAAGGAAATTTGATCGCCAAGGACAACAAAATTACGAGCACACGTCAAAGGCGACAAAGGAAGTCCAGACACTTCAAAATGTGTTGGAATTTTTGGAAAAACATCTGCAAGCCATTAAAGCAGTAGCGCAACCAAGGAACGGGACACAGGAAAATCCAAAAGTGTTGACTGCGGTTATGTGTGGGAACTGCCCTTATTGTAGAAATTTAAAACACAAATTACCCAATTGCATCAAATTCAGTCATCTTTCGATCAGGGAGAAGTGGAAATTCGCATGTCGAGAAAGATTATGTTTTAAGTGCTTGTGTCACAAATTTACACCACACAAGGACTGTCAAGGCGAAAGAGAACATTTTGGAATTTATGCTAGACCTCACCACATGTTGCTACACAGGAAAAAAGAACCGAAATCAACTCATAAATTTAAAACGGGGAAAATCACTTTGTTGGCCACGGCACAGATTGAAGTGCAAGATGCCAATGGAAAATGGAAAAAACTCCGAGCGTTAATTGACCAAGGATCTCAGATGACAGTTGTATCTGAAGAAGCAGTTCAAAGGTTGGGATTACATAAAAAGAAAAGGCATACTCAAATTTATGGACTAGGAGACAGTTTAGTTGGATCATCTGACGCATCGATACATCTAAAAATTCGTCCAAGATTTAAAAGTAAAGATCGATTTGAGACCGAAGCAGTAGTTTTATCGAAATTATTAAATGCGACGCCATCAATGTCATTTAAGTATGACTCACTAAAATGGAAAGATGATATATTAGCGGATCCAACCTTTAATAAACGCAGTAAGGTTGATGTGCTGATCGGTGGAGATTTATTGGCCGAAATTATTACACAAGGATTGAAACAGGATGAAACCATGATTGGGCAATGTACTAAGCTGGGATGGATACTATCGGGAATCGTACAAACTCCTGGTAGTAAACACATTCTATCAGCAATTACCATGCTAGAAGAAGTTCCTGAGACGGCATCCGTAACGGATATGAACCTAAAGAAGAAAAATATGTTGGAAGCGGCTCGGAAAAGAACAAATGAATGCATACATTTGCACTTGATTGCCCCGGCAAGTCCTCACATTGGAGGAAAATGGGAAGCTGGAAGAAAATCGCTCCAGGAAATTTCCCCGGCAAGTCCTCACGTTGGAGGAATTTGGAAAGATTCAGGAAAGTTGCTCCAGGAAAACGGGATCAGCGACTGAAATTTATATGATGGAGATACGACAGCAACGCCGAGGGAACTTGGCCCGGGATTTCAATGAGTCATCGGTACTAAAACAAAGCCATTGCCAACATGTCTTCAATGGTCCGGTCCTAGAATGGACATGTGGAAGTCATCACTGCAAGGTCACGAAAATCTGAGTACAAGGATTACAGCAGACGCACTGCCCTGAGTCTCCTAACAGCTGCGCACGAAATCACGACAGAAGACGATTATCAGGATCCTGTGGCGTCACTAATTATAAATAGTTTTATTGGTATGAAAGAAAAATTAATCTAATGGGTTCAACATGAATAAATATTTCAATTGACGTACGTACTTAAAATTATTAGTCTACTTATGAAAAGAAAATGTTTAATGAATGGATATTAATAATGATAATGCTAGCAGGCATAGGTCTGCAATATTATATGTAATAGTAATAATTGTAACAAGTTAAATCAACATAAAAAAGATGAATGTTAAAATGGTAAAGAGCAAATCAATTTAGAATGCAAGCTATAAATAAATACAGTGAAATTAAAGGCAATAAGGCCCCGCGCAGAATGTTCAAAAAGGTGAACATGCATAATTGTCCGCACCCAAAGAACCGCTTGAAATCACAAGCAGATCAAGGGCTCAAGTAGTCTAATTATATACACGCCGCCTAAGAACTAATTTGAGAAGAATACACACACTAATAGATAAGACTGCCCAGACTGGAAGATGCACTGGCAATCACAGCCGACCAACGCGTCAAATATTCTAAGTAGCATTTACGCCTCTATCAACATACATACATATGTACATGTAATCAAGTGTAATAGCACGCACATATATACCAATCTAAGAATACACAAGATGCTCTTGTGACCCCCTGAAAGTCTAAGAATGTCTAAGAACTATCTAGCATAGATAACCCCTAGCTGGGATTATACATAAGGAATCTGTAAATAGTACATTAGTGAAAACCGCTATAAAAAAAGGTGAGCGCCAAATAAAGAATCAGTTCCTAACAAAATGCTGATGTGTTTTGACTAGGGACTCGGCAGTTAGCGGTATAAGTTGCCAGTCGAACGGAGCGGTACGAGCTGCACCTAAGACAAGCGATGTACGCTGCTAACACGCAGGTTAAACTTCATGAGATCCCCTTGCAGAGGGTATTATAATTTTGCCATGATATTTGCAACGCAGTGAAGAAGGCATCTCCGACCCCATAAAGTATATATATTCTTGATCAGCATCACCAGCCGAGTCGATCTAGCCATGTCCGTCTGTC
Organism: Drosophila tani; assembly: GCA_008042535.1. Lineage (NCBI taxonomy): Eukaryota > Metazoa > Arthropoda > Insecta > Diptera > Drosophilidae > Drosophila > Drosophila tani. The sequence goes on from VNJO01008343.1 coordinate 25,481, forward strand.
TGTCTGTCTGTCCGTCTGTCCATCTGTCCGTCTGTCGGTTTCTACGCGAACTAGTCTCTCAGTTTTTGAGCTATCGAGCTGAAATTTTCAGCATAGTCTTATTTCTTTAGCACGCAGTATATATGTCGGAACGACCAAAATCGGACTACTATATCCTATAGCTGTCAT
>VNJO01008347.1:0-33319 GCA_008042535.1 Drosophila tani
ACGCATCGGAATCTGCAGCCTGGATCGAAACTGAATTGTCTGGGTGGCATTTTATGGAGTATTTCGTTGGGTGGACGATCATATCTGTGGATCTGATAAGTCCGTTCAGATTTTCACAATTTTTGACCACAATTGGGGGTGGTTTGTGAGGCGGTGGGGTTTCCTTGTTGCCTGCGGGCTGGTTTGGAACCCGATTGTCGCTGTTACTAGAGCTGCTGATGTTGCTGTTGCAATTGTTGCTGATAGTGTTGGGAATATTGTTGATTATACTGTTGTTGTTGTTCATGTTGTTGGTACTGTTTTCAGGGTTGTCGTTTATGCTGCTATTGTTATTGCTTGACCTGGTATTGGCTTGGTCGGGTTCGTCGTCTGTGTCCATGTCTGACAGTACCAAGAATCGATTTTCAAGGTTATAGACTGGGCTATTTGATCCCTTTTGGATTTTGCTATTAGCAATAGGAGACTTGGAGTCAGAACGGCGTTTGTTAGAAATGGGCCGTGGGGTCCACCAGTCAGCGTCGTCAGCTATGGCTTCTAGCTCAGAATGTTGGTTTTGAGGTGTTCCTGTTCGATTGTTGGAAGAGGTTGAAGCATACATAGCGCTAAATTGGTTTAATGAACTTTTTAACGCTTTGGTCATCTTCTTTTGGGCCGCAGCCACTGTCGCTTCGATCTCCAAGTCTTGTTCAGACATTATGGTAGCTTAGCACAGCTTGCACTACTTGACACTGCTTTATCGACTTCCAGTAGATACTGCCCCTATGTGTGGGCTCCAAAAAGGCGGTCGTGGCCCAGTGGGGAAGGCGCACGCCTCCCAGCTAGGCGGGACCCGGTTCGGCTGTGGGCGGTCTCTGCGAGGCAGAAACCACAAGACCACAGCCAGTCACAGATACTTGCCAAAAAGAAATACGAACTTCTGAGAAAAAGAAAACAAAAACTTTTTTTTTTGAAGAAAGAAAGAAATTTGTGAAAAAGTTTTCCAGGGAAAATTTTTAATTTTTTTTTTTTTCCCGGAGCTAAAATCGAGACGTCCGTACCGGTTGACACAATTTTCGTGACCTCTAAATATGGGTAAAGGGAAAAGTTGCTCTCCGGCTAGGCGCATGTCGATTTTCGAGCTTCGTAGGACTGGAATATATCTGGCCATCGAAAAGCAACTGAATTGCTTTGTGAAGATGGTATTAAGTGTTCTTGATCATTTAAAAAAGTTTAACACCACGGAAGACATCGGAACACACTGATCGGCAAATTATGCAAAGTCGAAAAAAGACGCAAAAAAAACATCTGCTGTTATCCATCGTGAAATTTCAGACGAATTAGATGTGGTAATATCTAAACGCACCATAGCACGTCTTAAGCAAAAAATACGTTTTGTGCTATTTGCAAGGAAACATGTCAGCGGGTGGCAGGAACACAAAGTTGTTTAAAGCTGCGCATTTTTGTTAAATAAGTTTCAAACTTTTTTCTGCCGTTTTGAACTTTGTTATATTGTTAATTTTTTCTAAAATAACAATGAAAAAATTTATAACAATTATAATAAAAAAAAATATTTATAAATTCTCAATTTTTAAATTTAAGTACCAGGCGTTCTCAGGTTTTCTATTTCAAAAGTTTTTTTGCACTTTACTTTTCAAAAACGCAAAAAATTAGAAAGTTTGTCTTGGAGTAGCAAAAAATAAATGATCTTTCGCTTGTGCGCAAATAATTCCCAACTGGTTATAACACCTCTGGTTTGTTGGCTGTTGCCGGCTAACTATTGGCAATGTGCTACGACAGAAGTAGCAAAGCAACAGTATAAAAAAAAAATACTGTAAACGATGTCTTAATATTAAAAAGTAGTTAATTACTACGTATTCTACGTTGTCAAATATATTTGTTTTATTTATATTTCACGCATGAATGTATTCAAAGTGTGCATAGTGTCGACATATATAGTATTTACACTAAGCACAATTTGACAAACATTTTAAGCTTCGTAGACCACTTCTAAACTTCAAAGATGGATTGCGACTAATCTAACATAATTTTTATACCCAAATGTACTTGGAAAAACACCCCCTGTCTGTGGATTTTTTTTTTTTTAATTGTTTGGAAGGGGCACGATTAATAGAAAATTAACATACATTTTTATAAGGTTATTATCTATACATTTTTAATTTTTATCATTAATAAATTAATTTTCAGACAGACGGACATGGCTAAATAGTAGTTTCTGGTCAGATTTATTAGGGGCTGTCCATATATTACGTAATCACGATTTTGATGATTTTCGACTGCCTCCTCCCCCCTATGTAATCAAGAGTAATCATTGGAGAAACCCCTCCCAATGATTACGTAATCATAAACGTTTCCCCATAAATTCATAAAAATAATTTTTTTTAAACATATATTTTGATATAATATGATTACGTAATCGTTGTCCAATAACCCCCTCCTCCCCATATAGGTGATTAAGTAATATGGTATATGGACAGCCCCTTATATATTATAATATTATAATGTAATATTGGCTAAATTTTAGGCCATCTTGGAAATTTTTATGGTCACGAATTACCTAAATTATACGCCATTATGGTATTGGCGCACTTTCTAGGCTATTTTTCGTAATATTTTTTTCTTTTCTTTTTTATGGGTCTATGGTAGATGATATGTTACGATATCTTCAACTGATCAATATCGGGCTTCGCCTTACACATCTAAAAGGTAGCGATGTATACACACCTTTTTAACCATTTGAACACCTGTTAGCCGGAGAGAGATTAAAAAATGAAAAGGGCGCAAGCGCGAGCGAGAATTATGGAAGGTCATAAAACCATATGGCAAAAAAGTGGCAAGCGTCAGTCATCAAGTAGCAGCTAGAGGAGAAGCATCCTTTCGGTCATTGTAAAGTGCGTGAGTATAACCCACTGTTTTTACCCTTACCTTATCATTATTAGTATCAGCTCACCTAGAATCGTATTTATCTAAAGTTAAACAAAGACGGTTCCGTTTTGTACACAAAGTGCACGGACCATTAAAGACGCAGATAAGTCCTACCTGTCTGTCCTAGATCCTCTGTTGTACGGGAATAGCTTAGCTCAGGCACTGGGACCATACCGACACTTTCTTAACGGATATCCTACTAAGCTTGCAAAAAACTTCTTTGAATGAATAACACGGCTACAGAGGTATCAAATCCTTGCGTCGCGCTGAAAAAGCGCACCTGAATTTTTAAAGCCTAGATAGTACCTAGTGAAGGCTTTCACGCCATCTCCCCCTCGTGTGACGAAATACTTTGCGGTCGCACCGCGAGAGGGAAACGGAGAGTAGGTGGGTTTTTAGTGGGTGAGGTAATTCCAAGTCCCACACTTATCGGCTTTCAATGCTTTTCCCCCTATAAAAAAAAAAAAAAAAAAAAAAAAAAAAAACGCCCACGCATCAGGTGGCATTTTACATATCTGGATAAGGGAGGCTTTTTATACGACATACTCAATTCCACCATTTTAACACCTGTTGGGCAGAGCGAGAGAGAGAGAGTTAAATGCGAGCGCGGAGCAAACGCGGTCGAGAACTCCCACAGCATATGGCAGAAAGGTGGCAGGTAAGTGACGTCACCGAATAGAAGCTGGACGAGAGAGGCCACAATCCGGATATAAAAAACGTGGGTCAAACCGATTGTTACCCTGCCCATGCCCAAGATTTTCCAATGTTCAGAGATTTCAGGGGTGCCACAGAAGTTGTTGTTGAAATCAATTTAAATAGTCCCCAAAACATACAACCTTTAAGAAGAAAAATTGAATTTACAATGACCGAAATTATTCTATAGCATACTTTAGCGATTTGTGTACCATTCCTGATAGATCCTGATAGAGGCCCTGCTTAGGCACAGGGCGTGTCCCTTTTTGTCTGATCTATAGGTTTTAAACTTAACGCATAGCCATCTCCCCACATTCCTTGCGTTGTGCAGAAGAAGAAGTTTTAACACTTATACATAGGTACATATATGTACATATCCACATTCCTGGCGTCGTGCTGAATAAAGTGTGCAAGAAGTTTCAACATATATATCTAGGTACATATGTGTATAAACATATAGGCAAGTAATAAATGCTTTTTGCAATTTCATCTCTTCCCTCATGAAGTAATCAGCGATTGCGCCACGAGAGAAAAAGGGAAAGGATGTGGGTGGCAGCTTCAACTCCCCCGCACATCGACTTATAATGCTTCCTCCACCCTTTAGAATAAAAATACAGTCACGCACAGGTAGCTTTTTGAAAAAAAAGGGCGGGGGTTTGCCTCCATAATTGGCTGTAAGAGAAAGCTGTTTAATCCGTATACATATTTTAATTAACTGTTGAAACGGCTTTAATGTAAGGCCAAACGAGTTCATCCCTGAAACCTTTTGATACATCGATAGGTATTTTATTCTTGACAAAATGAATTATCATTTCTTATTAGTTTAATAATTATACCCGGTACCCATAGGGTACAAGGGTATTATAAGTTAGTGCCAACCGAGAATGTATGTAACAGGCAGAATGAGAAATCTCCGACCCTATAAAGTATATATATTCTTGATCAGCGTCACCAGCCGAGTCGATTTAGCCATGTCCGTCTGTCCGTCTGTCTTTCCGTGTGAAACAACAGATCTCAGAGACTATAAAAGCTAGAGTTACCAAATTTGGTGACAATATTGGAATCTGTTGCACGCAGATCAAGTTTGTTTTAAAATTTGGCCACGCCCACTTGCGCCCTCAAAAATCATAAAAAATCTTAAACAAGCTATACTCGTTATTTTCGGGTTAAAGTTAATAGATACAATAAATTAATAAGATAGAGCGAACGTGTTCTGAAAATTTCAGTAAAATCGGATGATAAATATGGGAGATATTAGCAATAAAGTTAGAATTTTAACACACTGCCCTAAGGCACTGCTGTTGCAAGCTGTAGCCGACAGGTGGCGCATTCAAGCCTTGGCCGCGCGATATAATGGCGCCAACTGCAGAGGAAATGAAAAAAGAATAGAGCAAAAAATATCATATTTCATTTTTTGAAGCCGATAGAGCAGGTTTTTATGCGACCTTTTAAAATGTATCATTCATATTTAAGTATGACATTGAACTGTTTAGGTCGGGAGCTAATTCGAGGAGCGATTTATTTTAAGAAGTATCGAAGTAGACTATTATAATGTTTGTACAATTTTAAATTGCCCTTTAGTGTAAAGCACAAACGTTTAGGTACCGGGTATCTCACAGTCGAGCACAGTCGACTGTAGCTTTCCAATTGTGTCTACTACAATGTCTTCCTGGCCTTCTTCTAAATTTTCCAGGTGCACATTAAAGTTTTCCTGACATGCTTTAATATCCTCCCGCACCCTAACTGCTACACTACTTGCAGTTGGATTTTCTTTAACTAGTCGCAATCTTTCACCTAGGTTATCTCTTTCCCTTTTGACTAGTCTGCAAACCTGACAAGGGCCAACAATTTAAAAAAAAAAAAAAAATTAAATTAAATTAAATTAAAGAAGTTAATAAAATCTTAGCTTTTAATTATCGCCGCCACCTGTAAATATACAAATAGTTATTTTCATATGAAATAATAAACATACATATATAAAATAATAATAAGAAAGCAATATCTAAAAGCTGAAATGAAAGGGGGTTCCACAAATTTTTTTAAGCTTCTACAGTTGTCTAAAAAAACACTGGATAAGCAAAAGCGATGGAGAGAATAGCCGAATTGAAAGGAGTAATGCGCGCAATTTTAATATTTAAAGAGCATATTGCTTGGAAAATCACTATTATATTGAACAAAGCTGTATATTTTACAGTGAAAAATTGGTCTTGCCAAAATATTAAATATTACATTAATCTTAGTTGTGTTTTACATTAATTTCACCGGCCATTTGCATATTTGATTTTCGCTTAGCGGGGCCAGAATGTTCTCGATTCTTTTGTGAAACTCATATAACACTTTTAAATTAACTTTAAATTCACAATTCAATGAATGCACATAGGTAATTACATAACTTAAAATTGAACTTACCTGATTTTCAATTGGAAAAGCTTTAAATTTTTATTTCTGCACACAAAATTGGTCTTTTAACAAGGTGCTACTATTTTTTTATGATTTCTTATGATTTATCAAAGTCAAAATTTGTAAATATCATAGAAAAATCACGTTAAAAATCACGTAAAAGAAAATTTGTTTTTACTTTTTGAGATGATTTTTTTCTGCTTATTTTTATTGTTTTAAATTTTTTAAAAAATTGGACAAATAAAAAAATTAAATACATATATTTTATTTTGTAATTTTTCATTTTGTTCCAGCAGGCGTACGTTTATCAGGGATTTTACACCAGGGCTGCACGAAATACAACTTCTGGAACCGTGACTTTTATTGGTTTTTTGCCTCGTGGTGTTGGGGGCTGCAGACAGCTGCAGCAAGACTATTGAATTCGATTTAGAAATATTCAAGAACTTTTTTTACAAAAATATGGCAAATGTACAAAAATGTACTATTTTGTTATTTTCCATCAAAGTTGAAAAAAATTGACAATATGGACAGTTAGTAAAAAATGAATTACCTGAAGATACAAGAAGCTAACAGCAAACAAAAAATTAAAAAAAAGGGGATCCATTACCTATTTTTCATGAAATTCTACCTAAAAGTTGCTCAAATTTCCTAAAAGGTTGTGTTTTGTTGAAAATGAATACATTTATGCGTAAAATAGAAATAAAACAAAAATTTGTACAAAGTAAAATACGTAATAATTAACGACTTTTCAGTATTAAGACGTACATTTGAGAATAAAAATTATATGAAAAATTTTATAGTAAGACATACAGTTTGATGAGGTAAGAGAAATGTATGGGCTGTGATCATTAGTTCAGAGAGAACATAAAGCAGCACCGCCGGCAAAAATTTTTTTAAAAAAATATCGCGCGCGCTTCTTTAAGTATTCTTAATTAATTTTTTTTTTATTCTAGGTTATTTTGCACAGCTGATTTTTAATTTTGATATTAAACAAAAATAAGGACATGGAAGGCCCTTTATAATTTTATATATAATATAATCTTAATATTGAAAAAAAAAAATAAATGGAATGAAAAAGTAGTTAATTAACTACGTATTTTACGTTGTCAAACTGTTGTTTAATTTTTATTTCACGCATAAATGTATTCAAAGTGTCGACATATATAGTATTTACGCTAAGCACAATTTAACAAAAAATTTAAGCTTTAAGCAGTGGTCTGTAACACTGTACCGCGACGATCACACAGACAGGCGCTTGGATTTTGTGTATTCATAATTTGTCAGTGTGCGTGTTTGCTACGCATTTTGTATGGGAATTGGGCTAAACTTTAAAGATTTACATAATTTTTATACCCAAATGTACGTAGAAGTACCCCCTATCTACGTTTTTTTTTTTAATTTTTGGAAGGGGTTCCGTTAATAGAAAATTACCCTTTCTTTTGTTATTGCTGTAGCTTAGCTACTCTATGTAACACATTCGATTTTTTATTTATTTATTTATATTCTGTTCGGCTGCAATGTAAAATGTGCAGTCGACTTAATATAAACCAAAATAAAACAAAACGAGAAAGAAAGCTAACTTCGGTAAACCGAAGTTTGTATACCCTTGCAGTCTGCAATTGGATCATTGAAAATCGAACCATTTTAGTAATGTTGAAAAAACATCGATTTTTGTAAATTTTACATTTTACATGTAGAATTTTACATTTTCATATAAATCGACCGATCGCTTCTATGGCAGCTATATGATATATTGGTCCGATTTTAATGAAATTAAAAACGTAATTCTAGAGCCATAAAAAACTGCTATTTCTCAAAATTTGTAGAAATACGTTGAAAAACAGAGAAGTTAAAATTTTTTTTACATTAATTTCGCCATCATTCCTATGGCAGCTATAAGATATAGTAGTCCGATTTCGGGCGTTCCGACATATATACTGCGTGCTAAAGAAATAGGACTATGCTGACAATTTCAGCTCGATAGCTCAAAAACTGAGAGACTAGTTTGCGTAGAAACCGAAAGACGGACAGACAGACAGACGGACAGACAGACAGACGGACAGACGGACAGACAGACAGACGGGCATGGCTAGATCGACTCGGCTGGTGATGCTGATCAAGAATATTTATACTTTATGGGGTCGGAGATGCCTCCTTCACTGCGTTGCAAACATCTGGTCAATTATAATACCCTCTGCAAGGGTATAACAAAAAAATAAATACAAGAGTAAATAGGTTTCTGGTAAATGCATAATTTCGGAGGTTAGGAAACTTATAATTACAGTTGTATATTAATATGTTCAAAATTATTTGTTTATATAAAAAAATAATTAATTTAAGTAATGTTGCTTCAATGATGCTGCTGCTGACTCGGTCGCAGTTATGACTGCTGCTGCTGTTCTCCACCATGCGGCGAAATTTGAAAATGAACAGTTTTCCCGCCGAAGGCGCCAGGTGTGACCAGATCAAAAGTACCAATATCAAATAGCAGCCACACCGATTTGTGATGTCTGGCAACACCGGCTGATGAGGCGTTACTGTTTTTTGGCCGGAAAAGCCAACGGGCACACTAATAGGAACTCATCTGTTTACTTTGCATTTTGTTTTATAAATATTCAATTGTTGTCAGTTAAACCAATAATTTGAAATGGGAACCCCTCGCAAAAGCTTCAACAATTTTCCTCCCTTCAACCCGCGGGCGGGCCAGTATCCGTCCCAGTCCGCAGACTACAGATCGCAACAGTTTGGAGGACAACAGACGCAGCAGCAGCAGCAAGGAAACTTTGGCTTCTACGAAGACAAGCAGGGCTCCCAGAATACCCCGCACTTTTACCAGAACAAATCGCCACAGGAGCCGCAGAGGCACCGGCCGTACGGTCCGAGTCGCGGTTTCGGGCGAGGTGGAAGCTTCAATCGCAGAGGCCAACAGAACCGGGAGCAGAACCAGAGAAGCCACCAGGGCAGGGAGAACAACCAGAGCGGGAATGCCTTCTCGCAGTATTTTCACCCCTCCATGTTGGAGGATCCCTGGCGGGATCTGATGGAACGCCACGAAGCCATTCACGGGTCCTCCGCAAGCCAAACGCCATCAAAGACAGTGGAAGCTAATTAGAGCTACTCATTTGCCAATTCTTTATTAGTTTTAGGCGCTCACACATCTTGTAAAGTGTAAATAGATGAAAAAAGTCGGTCTATTAAGAAAAAGTAAGTTGACATTGGTAAACACTATCAAGACTTTAATAATTAACAAGTTTCTATGTTAGAACCATTTCTGTAGGCCCCAGCGGATCAACTGAACCACCTTATATAAGATCCAGCTCTATATCAACAAATCAGACCTCTCAGAGCTTGGAGGAAGAATTGTAAGCAGAGCTACAGCCGGTCCAAATAAAAGCGAACGCTTAGGATGTAACGTTTTACACATTTAAGCAACAGTTTCCAATAAATGAAACTCGTGTATAGAATATTAAACTTAAGGCTACCGCTTCTCTTCCCTGGGAGCAATGGGGAGTTAGAAGTGCTGCTGCTGGCGTTGCTTTCTCTCCAGATACTTTTCCCAGTCGCCAGCGATTCGATTGTATATACCCATGGCTGCTCGTGCATCCTCCACTGAGTTGTGCTCGCCCGTCTGGATCTCTTGCCCCAAAACCATCATTGTCAAACGCTTTAAACTAGGCGTATGGCCGTTGGAGACGAGCTTGCAGAGCGGCTTGTAGCGCGACGTGTCTCGAACGTCTTCAAACGGGTGTCGGATGTTCAGCACGGCAAGGTCGTTGCGCAGGGCGTGCCCGACGAGAATACGGCCGTGCAGCAGCTTCACCACCTCATCCTGCACGACGGCGAAGTCCTCGCCGTTGGCGATGTCATGAGGGCGAATCCCAGACACTCTGGTACGGTAGTCGGTTACCTCGCGGCGCGGCTTCACATGCTTGTCCAGCAGCACCTCGCCCACTCGGTTCACAATGGACACGCGGGCCAGCATGTCGTCATCTCCATTGTGGCCCACTCCGACCATTTCGCAGTCCATGGCCAAATAGCGGTTGCGCTGTGCCTTCTTTTTGATGCGCGTGCGTGCCGACTTCGTCAGCCCGGGAGATGTCTCCTCCGTGGCCGTAGCCTGATTCTCGCTTCCCGGAGCGGCTCCAGGAGCGATCACTGCCGCGGCCATCCAGTTGGAGCCTGCTGCACGCCGACTCACGTTCGGCTGCTGCACCTGCAACCGCTCCATCGAGGTTTGAAGTTTCCGCTGTCGCGGGGAAACCACATTTTTCAAACCGCCACTGCTGTTGTTGTTGTTGTTATTGGAGGCAGCGGTGGCACTGCCGCTGGGCAGACTGTTGGCCTTGGCACTGGCTCGGTTGCGGTTCAGGTCGAACTGCTTTTGACGTTGGGTAGCGGACATGGCTCCGGGTCATCTAAATATTGCAGTTATATAGTTATATTCGTACAATTTTCGACTGAAATGTATTATTTTGATTGAGCTCGAATTCGACCTGCCAGTATGACCGTTTTGCACTGCCGGGATATTACTGCCAGTCAGGGGGGTAGTGTTGCTCACTTAGCTATTTTTCCACTAGATTTAGCTATTTTTAATTGATAAATTGTAAAATAGCACTATGCGGGAATTATAGCTAATAATTAGGCTAATTTTATCATTAAACAAAATCAGTTAGCTTTTATGTATTTTTATGCCTTAAATTTAGTGCTCAAGCAGAGAAAGCCAGAGGTCAATAGTCGAGATACACTTTTCGGCAGCGCTGTTTTAAGGCCGGTAGTCAGAAGGAGAGCAAATCATATCTTAGTATTTCCTAAATTCCGCTATACGGTCATACATAACCATTTTCACTATTTGTTTATTTTACTGTTGTAATTTTGAAAATGCATGCATAATGCAATGTAGACTGCGAACCTCTTTCGCCACGCCGTCAAAGGTTGTACAACAGCCCCCGCGGATTGATTCAGTGCAGCGCCAGCAGCCCAGGAGCCCCATTCCTCAAGTGTGTCTAGTCCAATTCACAATTGATTTGTACGGAACCAACGGCGCTTTCACAGATAGAAACGTGTAAAGCAGGACTGGAAGAGCGGTCATGGCCGGCAGGGAAGCACAGATGCAGTCGTTCCACACGCGATGCGGCCGTTCCATCCGGCTTTACAATGGCAACCGGTCGGCGCAGCGGTCCATGCGAGACTTCAGTCATGCTTTGGTATTTAGCGCAGAGCCGCTCGAGGACGACGTGCTCTTCGAGGTGGTCATTGAGAAGAAGGTGAGTAGCGTACGTGACTTGCCGGGATCAATTGCTAAAACTCATCCGTCAGAACACCTCCTGGGGCGGCAGCATCGAGATCGGGGTGACCGCCGAGTCGCCGGATGACCTGGAGTTGGTGGCCTGTGCCACCGCCATGCGAAACGGCACTTGGGTCATGTCCGGCATCGATGTCCGCAAGGACGGGCGGCGCCTCTTCGAGTTCTACGGCACCGATCTGGAGACGCTGAACGAGAACGATCGGGTGGGGGTCATGCGTACCTCCGGCAACGATTTGGTGTTCTATGTGAACGGCGAGTCGCAGGGCGTGGCGGCCAAGAACATGCCCAAGCCCCTGTGGGCCCTCGTCGATCTCTATGGCCGTTGTGTGCAGGTTTCACTGTGTCCCCGGGATAGCACCGGCTCCGGAGAGGTAACTATCGATCCCTGCCTCGCGATTTTCCATTAAATGCATATTTTGAATCCTACAGCTCCTGGATTCCCCCCTGCAGCAGCCGCTGCAACAGGTTGTCCAGAACCTGGACGTGGCCATGAACGTCAACATTATCGTAGACTCCGACGGATGGATGCATGGCACCGGCGTCGGTGCCGGTGCCGGTGCCGAGGATCGCCTGTGCTTTCACACCCGCTGTGGATCGCTGGTGAAGCTCTCCCCCAACTTCCGGTCCGCCGAACGTCGCCGCCCGCTGGACGAGTTCAACAATGGCGTGGTGATGACCCACCGACCGCTGCGAGACAACGAACTGTTCGAGATACGGATCGACAAGCTGGTCGACAAGTGGTCGGGGTCCATTGAGGTGGGCGTCACCACGCACAATCCGACGGTGCTGCACTTTCCGGCCACCATGACGAACATGCGCTCGGGCACCATCATGATGTCGGGCTGCGGCATCCTGACCAACGGCAAGGGCACACGTCGTCAGTACGGCGAGTTCAATCTCGACGAGTTGCGGGAGGGAGACCGCGTTGGGATGATGCGCAAGGCCAATGGCAACCTGCACAACTACATCAACGGCCAGGATCAGGGCGTGGCCGCCACCCGAGTGGCCTCCACCTTGTGGGGCGTCATAGACCTGTATGGCATGACGATCAAGGTGACCATCGTGGACCGCGACGAGCGGGAGCAGCAGAATCTCGTGACCAGGCGCAACAACATTGTGGCGGGCATGGCGGGCATGACGAGTGCTGCTTGCTCTGCTGCTGGCTCTGGTGTCCTGCACTCGCAACAGCAGCAGCAGCAGCAGCTGTCCGGCACTCCGACCCTCAGTCTCTTGAGTCCGGAGAGCGAGATGAACGTGGCCGGGGCAGCCGGCGGTCTGAGCGAGACTATTTCCAGCACACGGGCCATCGCCAGGAACGACGATCGTCTCACCTTCCATCACATATGCGGCACTCATGCCACCGTCACCCAGAGCGGACGCACGGCGCTGCGACCCAAGTGAGTCAGAGCCATCTCCATGGCTTATTTTGAGTCCGATTTACCCCCTTATGTTTGCAGCGCTGCGGACGACTTCAACAATGGCGTGGTGCTCACGCGTCGCCCTCTGCGGCCCAACGAACTCTTCCAGGTGCGACTCGAACGCGTGGTCACCAAGTGGGCGGGCTCCGTGGAAATGGGCGTCACCACGCACAGCGCCGACGAGCTGGACTTTCCCTTCACCATGACCAATGTTCGGTGAGTATTTCTACCAGCTTTTTAAGGTTATAACAGCGGGAGAGAGATGCTCTTTAACAGCTCCGGCACCTGGATGATGACGGGCAACGGGGTCATGCAGAACGGCGTCACCGTGATCGAGCAGTATGGCCAGAACCTGGACCGCCTGCAGGTGGGCGATCGTGTGGGGGTCGTGCGCAAGGACGACGGCACCGTGCACTTCTGGGTGAACGGCGTGGACCAGGGTCCGGCTGCCAGCAATGTGCCGGAGCGCGTCTACGGCGTAATCGATTTGTACGGACAGGCGGCACAGGCGAGCATCGTGGACACATCGGAGTGCGGGAGTCCGGACACGGGAAACTCCACCATCTCGAACACCACCCTGTACAGCGAGGTTCCCCTCCGCTTCCACAGCATCCACGGGGCCAATGCCGGCATCTCGAATAGTGGCCTCACCGCCTCGCGTCCCAATTCGCTGGCGGAGTTCAACGACGCCATCGTGTTCAGCAATCGGCCGCTGAGGCAGCGCGAGCTCTTCGAGGTGGAGCTGGAAACTATGGTCCGCCACTGGTCGGGTAACATCGAGATCGGCGTGACGGGCACCCGGCCGGAGGACATCCAGCTGGCTCCCAACGCCACCGATCTGGAGGCCAACGACACCATCATTCTGTGCGGCCCGATGATCTTTCACAACCGCAAGACCATACGCACCAATATCCTGTTGGATCTGGACACTCTGGGGCCCAGCACCAGGGTGGGCGTGATGCGGAACGGTGACTTTATCCACTTCTTTGTGGATGGCATGGACCAGGGACCGGCCTGTGAGTGCCATGCACCCAATATCTGGGCCATCATCGATCTGTACGGACAGTGCGCCCAGGTGAGTCTCACGCAGACGCAGCTGGACATCCGGGCGCCGTATGCGACCAGCGAGAATTCGCAGAGCTGCCAGGCCACCTCGGTCATTCAGCATCCGGCCATGGAGACAAAGCATCGTTGGACTTGTGTGTCGGGAAATGTCAGTCTCACCAAGGACTGGACGGAGGCATCACGCTTCACGGGAGCCGGAGCACCGCTCTCCCACTGTCTGGTCTTCTCCGAACACCCGCTCAGTGTGGGTTCTCCCTTCGAGATCAAGCTGACCTCGATTAATCCCATGTTTGCGGGTGGGTTTAAGCTTCAGGTAATATATATCATATATTCTATTCCTATATTCTCTTGAAGGCTGCCTCAGCATCGGCGTAACGGACCTCAACTTGAGCGACGAGAGCGTGCGGAAAAAGCTGCCCACCAGCCTGCAGCGGATTCCGGCCAACGTCTGGTATGTGAGCGGGAACGAGGTGCGGTTCAACTCGAGCTGCCTGCAACGCTCGTTGGCCTCGCTGGAGTGGCTGAGGGTGGACGATCGCATCACGCTGGAGCGTGTGGAGAACTCACTGAACATGCTACTGAACTCGGAGAACGTAAACATCCAGTTCCAGAACGTGCCCAACGATGTGTACGTGGTGGCGGAGCTGCGGGGCTCAACAATGGGCATTCAGGTGATATCCGCCCAGGGACCAGCCTCGCCCCTACGCCCTTGCAGTCTGCGGCTGCAGGACTCCATGGACTTTGGCATGGATCCACTGAACAAGCAGGATAGCTCAATGCTGGAGTCAATCGATTCCGAAGCGCAAAACTATGAGTTTGTGGACGTGGCACAGAAAAATGCGCGACTTGGCGAGGATCGCAGAAGTGCCGCCAGGTTAAAGTCGTATAATCAGGCCATCGTTTGCCTGAACAAGCCACTGTGCAAGGGGGAGAGCATTAGCATCAAGGTGGACGGCCTGAACAACAAGTGGAAGGGCACTCTCGGCCTGGGCGTTCTGTCCTCCACTCCGCAGTCTGTGCCCGTTTCCCTGCTGGACTTCAAGCGAGGCTGCTGGCTAGCCACCCACGACTATGTGAACATCAACGGACAGGTGATGGCTTCCAAATACGGCGACGCTCTGGACCAGATCCAAGTTGGAACTGTCATCACTCTGACTCTCACCCATGCGGGAATGTTGAGTAAGTAAACTCAGGCTGAGGTCAGCCTACATTTTGGGTAGCACTCAACCAGGAGCCAACTGCAGAGTCTCTTTTGAGGAGGAATCTTTTCATCTAGTCCACATTCAGACATTTGTAGTATTCCCCGTAGTATTTTCTTCCCTTTCCCCCCTGGTAGACTTTCCAGCCTCCAAAACCCTCTCAAGCTGGTAGACTTTCGAGCCTCCAAAACCTTCTCAAGCTGGTAGACTTTCACGCCTTTAAAACCTTCTCAAGCTGGTAGACTTTCCAGCCTCTAAAACCTTCTCAAGCTGGCAGACTTTCGAGCCTCCAAAACCCTCTCAAGCTGGTAGACTTTCGAGCCTCCAAAACCCTCCAAGCTGGTAGACTTTCGAGCCTCCAAAACCCTCCAAGCTGGTAGACTTTCGAGCCTCCAAAACCCTCTCAAGCTGGTAGACTTTCGAGCCTCCAAAACCTTCTCAAGCTGGTAGACTTTCCAGCCTCCAAAACCCTCCAAGCTGGTAGACTTTCGAGCCTCCAAAACCTTCTCAACCTGGTAGACTTTTGAGCCTCCAAAACTCGACTATTGAGTTTAGATAATAATTATATTTAGGGATGATTTAAATTATAGCTTATTTAAAATAAGAGTTGGGAAATAAACATTTTTCCTTTTTATAAAAATGTAAAATAAGATGATGTTCGAATACAAATTTTAATATGCATTTACGTATGCATCTTATTTGAATAGTTATCATGGTTGGCTCAACCAATCTTGAGGATCTGGCCAGCGGCCTTCCCAACCACGTGTATCCAGTGTTCGATGTGTACGGAAAGTGCGAAAAAATAACCTTGATAACTGGGAGTGATGCCGGACGCACTGGCAATGCCAACGGCACGCCAATCCTGGAAGCTCCCGAGGCCTTGGAGCTGGACAATGGGATGCCGCAGCAGTGCGAGAAGGCGCACCTGGAGATGCACGAGAAGGAGAAGGACACGGAGCAAATGTGCGAGTCGGCCAGGGATGGACCATCCACCTCCGGTGGTGGTCAATCGAATGCCATGTAAGTGATTTCATTCCATTTACTTTAACTGGTGTTTTATTGGTAATACGTTTAATGGCCCTAGGACCCGTTCGGTTATGGAAAGCGTTTCGGAGAACTTGCTGCTTAACATTTCCATCAAGAATCGAACTCTAGAGCAGCAGCGCAACGAGCTAGGCGGATCCTCATCGACTTGGTGAGTTTACACAGAAACTGGAATTAATACAGAAATTAATAGTAATAATTAATTAAAGTAATTAATTAATAATGCAATATAAAAGTCTGATTCAATTTAAAATATTAAAGCTTCTGCACAAAGTTATATCAACCAAGCAGCCATCATACCTATTTGATTTATTGAACTTTGCATCGTTTAGGCGAACAAAAAACTTAAAAAATATTAGATGCAAACTTGAGAGTTCTAAAAAGCATTTCTATTACAACGCTATAATACTCTGGAATAATTTACCACATCATATAAAAATAATAACAAGCACACACAAATTTAGAACTAGTTTAATGGAACACTTTAAAAATATTTAAAATATTTAATACAAACAAACACTGTACTGTACAATGAAATGTTAATCACACTTTTTTTTTTTTTTTTATTTATTCATTTTATTAGTCTTTCTTTTTATATAAATTTAAATTGTAAATTAGTATTAAGTACCAATTTTTGAAAATTAATGAACGCTGTATAGTGACTAGTGCATTGAATTAAGGATATTATAATACTTGTAGCACTAGGAAGTAAGCAATAATAAAGATAATAGTAATTTTCGGTTACTTTCAGTTGTCTTCGCGAGTCCCTCCAGCTGCAGCACAACACCAATCTGAACATACAACGCAGCCAAAGCACGCAGAGATTCCAGAACTCATTGAACACTTCGGCAACGGCAGGGGGAAGTGGCGGACCCAGTGGCTCCAATGTCAATGTCCAGCACCTGAGCAACTCGGCTGTGTATGATACGAACAAGGAGTACGACGACCTGCCGAATCCCCCCATTACCTCGGCAAACTCGGTAGATGAAGCTCCTGGAGCCACAACGAACGAGCACAGCGAGAACAATGCGGCGGCGTTGGAGCTGAACAACGCTGGCAACGAACGCGAAGCGTCTGGGGAGCGGGAGCCGGCCACCAACGACAATGTCCTGGAGGACGACGAGATAGACTATATGAACCACCTGCTCCTGCTGCAGCAGCTGCAACAGAACGAGTACACGCGCCACCACCTTATGCCCGACCAGGCGTCGCTGCTAAATCTCGACCTGCCGTCCCTCAACTCCCTGGAATCGGACTCGAACTCGGCGGGCCAGGGACGTCCAGGTGGCGGAACCGACTCGCTGCGCTCCACGGGGGCCACGGGGGTCAGTGTGGAGCAGAACGACTGCGAGTACCTGCGGCAGGTAAGACGCTTCTGTGCCTCGCTGGTCCTGCCCCAGGCCTTCTTCGACAGCCGCCTGGAGCCGGTGTGCTTCTGCCTGAAGTGCAGTGGGCCCAGCAACGGGGGGAGTGCTGACAAGCTAGAGGGATGGGTGTACTTTAAGCTCAACCAGCAGACAGTCAATGTGCTGAGCACCTCGGCGACGACTGCATCGACAGGTGGTGGCGGGGTTTCCTCGTCGACAGTGGCACAAGTGCACTTCGACCTGAACGGCGACTGGTTGCCCTTCTATTACATGACGCGGGTGGACAAGATCAGGGCCATACTGGACAGGGGTCAGCCGCTGCCATTGGAAACGGATCCGGACGAGGAACCGGCCGCTGCTGCGCTGAAGGACGAGCCGGGAACCCGACTGGAGCTCTACTACTCACCCAATGCCACCGTCATTGAGCCCGTGCTGCCGCAACATCATTTTGCCTCGGAGCAGGGCCTGCATCGCATCTCCACCTCCTTCGAGGTCTACGTTCGACGCCAGTCCATCTCGGGCGTAACCACGGGCAAGGCTGCCGCCGAAGCTAAGCGGCGCAGTCTAGGATCCGGGGATAGTGGTGCCGGTCAGGGAGCTGAAGGCGTGGGTGCCACTCCCTCGGCCGCCCTGAATGAGTCGTCCGTGCACCTCTTGAACGATCTCTGCTGGTTCACCAAGGAGGCTGGCGCCTGCATAATCAACGCTTTGATAATTAAGCTAGACAAGATGGAGGATCAGGAATCTCATTGAGCGCAGGACCCCATTTCCACACTAGTCACAGCCGCAGCCGCAGCCGATTTGTATGCATTACTCTGTCCTATCCCCTAATCCCCACATTATAATCACGCTTAGCCACGCTAGCCACACCAAAACGCAAACGCACTCGCATTCCCCTTTGTAAACGGATTTTTATTGTACAAGTATTGTAAGCGCCAATAAATTTATTGCAAAGTTGAAGAAAAAATATCACAGAGTTATTGATTAGCTCCGATCGCGCTTAACTCGGTCCAGCCAAGGATTTATGACCTTTTCAGAATGACACCCACCAACAAGGAATGGTCAAGGAAAAGTGAGCACAAGAGATTGAAGCAATGTTGGTAGTCGGACTAAGAAACTTATAACCAATAGTAAATGGGATATCAGCAGAGTTACAGCAGTGTCCACCGGTCATTGGGCGATCGAAACGCACGCAATGAAGATGGAAACTGCAAAGAGACAACGGAACAGGACACAGCAGAGCATCTGCTCTGCAGAGCACGTCACTTCGGTGCCTACCAGCAAGAAATATATAGAGGCTTCAAACAGCGAAAAAAGTGCTATCAACCAAACGGCTGAGCCTGGAACCCCAGAGCAGCCGAACGAAATGTCTAGAACCCCAGAGAGCGTTCGGCTTTTCGATCTCGAAGCCTTCGTTCGAAAACAAGTACAACAAGAAACCGATTTTCAGTCGCAGATCCATAGAACAACTTATATAGATATATATAGATTCTCTTTGTCTGGGGTTCCAGGCTCAGCCGTTTGGTTGATAGCACTTTTTTCGCTGTTTGACGGCTCTATATATTTCTTGCTTAGTGCTACCAGTTAGAATCGTTAAAAGATTACAGCAATCCAAGGGTTTCTCAAGGATTCATGGTGGTACTGATGATGCGCAGCTAGCATTGACAAACAGAGGGAGTGGCAAAAAAAAGGAGCTCGGCTCTACTTGGAGGCTCTAGTAAGGGCCCCACCACTTATACCTGCCTACCATTGATTAGCCAGACTTTTCTTGTTTATTAAATTCTTCGCAACGTGGGTTAACGGCAGAAATCCTTAAAAAGAATGTGGGTCGGAAAATTGTTTGTATGTTGTTGTTCCCGATACCCGTATAGGAAAGGGACCAATTTGTAGAATGGGAATAAATGTACCATTATACGGAGAGCGACACTCAGTACGAAATAAGTTCCCTCTCTTCTCAAGTCTTAAGTTCGGCTTTTAGTTGTTTTTCTACAAATGCAGTACTTTCTATCTTAACATAGTGACAATAATTCCCCCGGGAAATTTACATTATAGACTAGAAGAAACTGGAGATTGATTTTAGACTATCTATTGCAAGCAAAGCAAAGATATCTTATTAATACACACTTTTTTTTTAATTTTAGAAACTCGTCCTAAAATTAAGAAAAAATTACCCTTAATCTAAGAAAAATTGTCTTTGAAATTATAACAATTTGCCCTAATTTTAAGAAACAATTTTCTAGATTTTAGAAAGCTTTTCCTTACTGTTAGGGCTTCTTGTCATAAATATAAGAAAATTTTTACTCTACTATTTATGGTTAACCTTTCTAAAAGACAAAAATAGAGCGAATTTGTTGAATTTAGGGCTAATTTTGTTTTGAGTGTACCCAAACAACCGCTTGAGACTGCGTGGAGCGAGTAAACCCCAATCCATTTCCGAATTTAACGAAGACGATCCAAAGACCTAACGTCACAACCAACACCAAGGCCTGTAAGGACCTAGAGCAATGCCAAAATGAATGCAATGCCTATGCATTGGGGGTCGGAGATGCCTTCTTCACTGCGTTGCAAATATCATGGCAAAATTATAATAGTCTCAGCAAACACAAGACCGATTTGTTATTTTCTCCAATTTATTTCCTTGTTCTATCTGTTCGACTGCTCAACCTTCGTCTCCTTAAACTTTAGTTAACGTTGTCGTCTTTGATGCACTCTCCGCTTATCAATAATGTCAGATGGATCGATTGCAGTGGCATCTCAAAAGATTAGAGATAGTTACTCGCGGGTTTGTATCCTGAATGCGAGCGATAAGCTAGTGAGTGTTCACATGAAATTATGAAGACAACCCATTAAAAATGTTCAATAAACAAGAACGCTAGCTTCGGTAAACCGAAGTTTTTATACCCTTGCAGTCTGCAATTGTATCGTTGAAACTCGATCCATTTTGGCAATGTTGAAAAATATAGAATTTTGAAAATATTGTAAATGTTACATTTTACATGTAGAATTTTACATTTTCATATAAATTGACCGATCGCTTCTATTCCAGCTATATAATACAGTTGTCCGATCTTTATGAAATAAAAAACCGTAAAAATCCGCTATATCTCGAAACTTATAGAAATTCGTTTTAAATCTGAGAAGTTAAAATTTTTTTACATTCATTTCGCCATCATTACTAGAGCAGCTATAGGATATAGTGGTCCGAATCCGGTCGCTCCGACATATATAGTGCGTGCTAAAGAAATAAGGCTATCCTAAAAATATCAGCCCAATAGCTCAAAAACTGAGAGACTAGCTCGCGTATAAATAAATCATGTCAAAATTATAATACCCTCGCAAGGGTATAATAATATCAGTCTATGGACATTATAAATAAATTAATTAAATTCATAGGCAAGGGAATAAAATAACTTTTAAATTGGAATCATCATAGCTTTTATTTGATTATTTTAATTCCATTCTTTTAGTGTCGCTTGGTTGGATTTGTTATTCAAATATATGAAAAATGATCGATTAGAAATTGGTTTAGGTTTGTTTTTTTGTTTTGTTTGTTTGTTTGTTTGTTTCCTTCTCGTTTTGCATTGTCCACTCAGCAACCAGCAGCAGCAGCAGCAGCAGGTGTGTTCACTCCCTTCTCTCCGGTTTTTCTACTAATGTTCGTTACCTCGCTTCCCATCCTCCGCTTCTGGATCTACCAGCGGCTGCATCTGCTCCTAATCCAGTTACTCTTACAGTAGCCTGGTTGCTTGAATTTTCGTTTCTTGTTTCTTGTTTCTTATTTCTTGTTTGATTTTGTGGTTCTGTTTACTCTGCTAGTCCTGAAGCCAGTAGTGCATATACAAAGGTTGTTTCTCATATATGTTTACCGTTTAAGTTATCGTAATTATTATTATTATTATTATCATTAACGTTAGGCCAATACCGTTGATAGACAACCGGGCAGACCGGGCAGGAAGGGAGCTGCAGCTCACTCCACATCCATGGAGGGATCGTTTCCTGCCGCACTCTGCGCGTTGTTGTCCACGTCCATTTTGTCGCCGGAGGCAGCGTTTGGCTCGCCGCCATTCTGTTCCGCATTGGCCTCTCCCCCATCCTTGGGCGGTGTGGCCGTCTTGGCCGGAGCCGGCTTCGGTTTCGCCCGGTTGATCACCGAGCTGACGCAAGCATTCAGAGTTTGAACCTCGTGGCGCACGGCGGAAACCTGGACGGGACTGTCGGCGGTGCGCGGCGACTGTGTGAACTTGGAAAGGTTGCTATCTAGCCACTTTTGTGCCTTGTCTGCCGTCTCCGAGATGTTAATGAACTCAGTTTCCGTTAGATGATCGTACTTGGGCACGCCCTTACGGAACTCGGCCACAGCCAAGCGGGCAATGGCAATGCTGCCCTTCAACTCGTCGAAGACAGTCGGGCACTGCTCGTAGTCGTTGGCGCGCACCTTGATGGGATCCGTCTTCTGGTGCAGCGCCTGCAGGCGGCTGGTGTAAGTCTCCCGCTCGCAGTCCTCGCCGTCTTCGTACAGCCAGTTCTCGAGATCATTCAACTGAGCCACAATAGCCTCGCGCTCCGACTCCACCACGAATCGCTCCAAAGGTCCATCCTGCAAGCAGAAACAGAAACAGAAGCGGAGATGTATCAGTTTATTTTTTATAAAGTTAAGAGTTGTTTATAAAACTAAAACTAACATGTAAACTTATAGTACTAGCTGCCAGGGCTGGTTGTTAATAGGGTCTTATTTACAGGGGCGTTTATTTGGTTTTAATGCAGGGGTGCTCAAATTTGCCTTATGGCAGTGCATATACCAACACAAATAAAAGAAATCATATGCACACTTGTAACAACACTTTTGCTTTATCTCAAGATGTTCACTGAGAGAAAGGCACTTGCTAATTCATAGCTCAATTTACCAATTTACCTCAAAGAATGAGAGTGAATCAAGCATAAAGAATAAAAAGTGTTCAGTGTAGAAAAAAGAACAAATTACATTGGGATTAGCGGCGAGAAAAATAACTCAATGAAATTGTTGTTGGCTTGGCTCGATACGCACAGCTACACAAAGAAGAGAAAAAAAAGTTCTATGGAATTGTTGTTGCAACACAAAGAGGAATTGGCGTGTGGCCTAGGAAGGTATGGCGTGTGCCGCTCCGTATGCCAAGTGCCAAAACAAAAACAAATGTGCTCGTGTGCCATAGCATTGAGCACCCCTGTTTTAATGGGTGCAAAATATGTTATTTTATATTTATATATTGTGGTATAATTTAGATGCTTTTAGGAATTCGATTATAAGTTTAATGTTTTCTGCAGAGGGGTTGCTTAAATAGTTGGTGACATTAATGTTTCTAAGGATGTTTTGTTTCAAATGGGTTATGTATCAGTTATTAATTCAAATGTAAGCATAAATCTATATATAAATAAATTTAATATATAATGATATGTAATATATAATTTATAATATATAATAATATGTTATACATCATTTATAATATATAATTCTCACCTGTAGCTTATTGCGCATGTCGTAAACGAACTCTTCCAAGGCATTTTTGGCATCGATGCGTTCCGTCTCCTTCTGATCGTTTCCAATCATCTTCGACTCCTGCTGTGTGTAGTTGCCCAAGTCAATGGGGCTGAAGCCGTGTGTGGTGCACTCCAATGGCAATTCGGTGGCCTTGGAGGCCTTCTTCTTCTTATCAGTGCCCTGAGCAGCAAAAACGAGATAAAGCACATTTAATTGATGTTTAAAAGTCAACTCTAACTGGCGTAATAAATCAATTCAATTCAACTTTTCCCAATGGATAACAGAAATCGGAAATCGGAGCAGCAACCATGACACATCAACAATAAAGCGAAGAGGAAAAACAGCTCCAAGCGACAGCCTACAATATGAGCAGCACAAAGAATTTCGTGGGTGTTTTGGTTTGTAGAACAGTTCATACTATAAACGTTAGCTTGTCTTGTGGGGAATTTTGGTTTAATTTTGAATTTTGAATTTTGAATTTTGAACAAGGGGCGCGCATTGTTTCTCAGGTATTTTACAAGAACACAATAGAACACACAGAAAATGTTTGTGGAAATAATAAATAAATTGTGGCAAATTGTGTAAGCTTGTTGAAATACATTTATTTTACGTTGGGAGCACATAGGGTAGGCGGCTTATGAGCGGTCTTCTTCATTCGTTTCATTTTTGGTGGCAATGAGAGGTAGACACAAAAATTTCAAATGAAGAAATTTAGGTTCTTTTCTCGTTCGTTAATCAAAAATTTCCAATTTCTTCAGACACGAAATTTTGGGCACAAAGAATTTACAGTATTTAAGTGTATTTAGTATTTAATCTTTTGGTTTTGCTTTTGAATTGAAATTTGTGAAATTGTGGAAAACGTACCGAACTAAACCAGCCCTTGACCCGCTGTGCCCACCCTTGTCCGCCAGGCGATGAGGCTGTTGATGCATTATTATCATCCTCATTCTCACAATATGCCTACGAGAGATCAAAACGCGCCGCGCCCGTTCGCAAGCAAACATATCCAAAACAAACAAACGAAAACAAATATTGGAGTGGTATATTTATATATATAGAGATAGATATGATTTATATCAACGACACATCTGTCACATATGTGTCTATATAAGCACTAGAGCGATGCAGCCCCAGTTTTCACATGTCCGGTTATGGGTGGCAATCAATTTTGATTTGATTCGAGCAATTCGGGGCGGTCTAGTAACAAATTTAAGGTTCTTTTCGCGTCGAGTTGCTATCCAGACATTGAAAACCGGGTCAGTACCGACATTTGAAATTGAAATGAGTCAATATAGTAAATGGGAATCGGCTACAAGATTGACCTAATTGGGTTAACATATTCAATATTATTTATGGCCTTATGACACTACATTCAAAACTTCACTAATTCGAGTTTTCATTAGACACTTGACAGCAACCAAACTCCTATGGTGCATTATTCGACAAACTCAATAGGTATAAAGAGAGAAATACCAGAAAAAATAATGAGTTTGCATGAACTTGTTTCTAAAAAGTATATTTATGCCTTATTGTACAAAACGGTCTCGCAAAACATATTACTTTTTGCTGAATTTGCAGCAAGAAAAAGAAATAAAATAAACAAGTTAAAATTGTTTAATTATTATAAATTAATCGAAGACGGTTAAAATATTTATTTAAGGGATTTTATGAAGGAGGGAGGACTCCAGAAATGGATAATTATGTACTCAGAATTGCGACCATTGTTGTTTACCTTTCAAATTAATGTGACCGTTATCGCATTAAAAAAAAAGAACTGAACCAAACAACACATATAGTTGTCTTTTTCAAGGTTCTAATGAAGCCTTTAATTAACGAAAACTTGTATACTAGAGCTGTAAAACCATCGATAGTGCCCCTACTCGATATTTTCGATAGGGATAGTCCAAACCATCGATAATATCGATACTATCGACAAAATAAAATGTGTTTAAAAAATTTACTTTGCTTAAACAAACCAAATTAAATGGCATAATTTATATTAGATTTTATGTAATAAAAAAAATGAAAGAAATTTTGTCACAATTACTGTCTATATAGATTTTATATAAAGATAGTTTTTGATATTAATGATTGGAAATTAAAGAAAAAAGTTTTGGTCCGTTCTAAAGAATATACAGATTTAAGATTATATTTATTGGCAAAAACTTGAGCATTTTATACGAATTCACTGATTAACTGCTAACGCGATGTATCGTTGGCGAAAAAGAACAATCGATAGTGACGCGGAGCACAACACCATCGATAATATCGATAGTATCGTCGATAGTTTTACAGCTCTATTGTGTACTGTATCATAGCCGTATTAACTGTGGAACTACTAAAACCAACAGAGGTTAAAACTACATTAAATACTGGGTTATGATTGAATGGGTATTAGAAAATGATCAACTGCAATGATGGCATAACATATTAGTTTTACTAAAATATAATGTACGAAAAGTATAAAACCAGACGGACTTGATATAAATACTTGATACTTGAAAGAAACTATTATTTAATTAAAAACTTAAGCTTGATCGCCCTGCTTCTATAAACAAACATAAGGCAGTTAAGCCACAAGGGCGGTGGTTAGTAGAAGAAATCAAGAAATCAATGACAAACTCCCGGTCAACTCCTAATCCTCAACAAAATATGAAAACTGATGAAACTGTGAGCAAAATTACAGATGGCGGACTCACCTCCTGCTGGCCGTCCGTGGGTTCGCCGGCAGTATTGGCCCCTCCGGCCTGCTCGTTGACCTTCTCCTCGCTGGCAGCCTGCTCAGCAGCCGCAGCCTCTTCGGCCTCCTTCTTCTCCACCAGGGTGGCCGAGGAGATCAGCACGATGCCATTGTTGTTGATGCGCACCTTCAGCTTAACATCCTGGCCCTCGCCGCGCTCAGTCGGTTTGACGTCCTTGACCTTCCACACACCGATCGTTTGGTCCGGATATGGCACTGGCTGGCCATAAACAATCGAAACGTTGAACGGCCCCTTGCGGTTGATGGTCAGCAGGCGGCTGAACGGCGACGCATGGAACTGTGGAAAGATTTCGATTTCTCCCGGAGCGGCGGAGCCCTCGCTGTCCCACAGCACTTTCACGGCGTAGTTCTGAATATCTGTGACGCCGAACTCACGGACGCGAACGGCCGGCGACATAATGGCGCACTGAAGGGCAGCACCGCGAGAAACAGCCTCGTCCTGGTTCAGGGTAGTGCTGGCCTGCTTGTTGAAGACCTATGGAAGAGATAATAATGTATAATATTGGGAAATAGTCTCTCTATTCGGTGGAACTTACCTGTTCAATTAAGCTCTTTACGGCTGGAATGCGCGAGCTGCCGCCAACAATCTCCACCGAGTGGATGTCATCCAGCTGCAACTTGGACTCGGCCAGGAGGCGCTTGAACGTCTGCTCCACGCGGTGGAATACGGGAGCGCACAGCTCCTCCATCTGCGCACGCTGCATGGAGGACGAGACATCGATGTCCTCCAGGAAACACTCAATGTTCAATGGCAGCTTTGTGCTGTTGGCGGACATCTGCTTCTTCAGCTTCTCGATCTCGGTGAGCAAACGCAGATTGGCACGGGCATTGGTCTTCGAGTTGATTTTGTAGCGCTCCTGGAACTCCTTGGAGAAGTAGTCGCCCAGGGCAAGGTCGATGTCCCGGCCGCCGATCTGGTCCCAGGTGCTGGCCAGCATCTTCAGCTTGCCCTTGGTGAAGGTACAGGCACTGACCTGCAGTGACGAGTGCCCAAAGTCCACGAAGATCACGTTGCGCGGCTTGTCCTCGAACAGGTCGTTCTTATAGAAGCCGTAGGCCAGCGCCGTGGCCGTCGTCTCGTTCATCAGCCGAAGAACGTTCAGCCCGGCGATCTGGGCGGCGTCCAACAAGGCTCGGCGCTCTGCATTGGTGAAGAACGCGGGGCAAGCGATAACGCAGTCGTTAACCTGCGTCTGCATCGCAGCCGCCGACGTCTCCTTCAGCTTGGTGAAGAGCATAGCCGTCAGCTGCTCCGGCCCAAAGTGCTGGTCCTCCCCCAGGTAGTTCACCTTGATGCCGACACTGCCGTCGCCGCGCGCCTCCACGCGGGCTGGAATGCTCGTGAGTTCGTGTTGTACATGGGGATCGTTGAATTTACGGCCGAGCAAGCGCTTGAATCCGCCAACTGTGTTTTTCATGTTTGTCACCTGCTGGTTCTTGGCGGCCACGCCAATGATACGTTTCTTTCCATCGAAGGCCACAAAGGAGCTGCAAGGCATAGGGGAGTGCAAAGTATCGGTTAGCGTTTAACTCAACTGGACAGATCATACAAATATGGCTAGAAAGCGAGTTCAGTTCTCTCTAGTCAAGAATCGAGATTAACCAAGTACAGCGGAGACTGCCAAATAACTAAATATTACAAAGAAATCATGTATGGTTAACTAATAATAATAATGCGATTTCTAAAAATGAAAGAAGAAATATAATACACAAAATACAAAATAAGATAAAGAGTCTTTAGGTATTATTCACATTTCTGTGGGCGTATAGAAACGATTCAATCGAAAACATTCATTCTTCTTAAACGGTGTCCCACATATGCGGGCTCCACTGTGTCTGTATACGCCAGTCTGATCGTGTGTGTGCTGTCTGTGTTTGCCGGCTTTGGATTTATTTTTGACAGCTTTGCACGTTTTTTTCCTTTGCCGTATCTCTGCTTCTTTCGCTCTTTCTCTCTTCACAACAGCTGCTGCTGGCTGGCTCTCGGCTCTCGCCTCTCACCTTTGATGCTGCCTTTTTGACCGCATGACGCATGCAGCGGCTGCTTTTTTGCGTGTGTGTGGTGAGTGTGCCAAAAAAGTAAATTCGGACAAGTACAGAAGAGTGGAAATCGGAATCCCACGCATTTAAAATATAAATCAAAGGCACACGGGCAACCATACAAGCGCTGATTGTGTTTTTAGGCAGGGCAATAAATTGGAGGAGATGACGAGAGAGCTATGTATGTATATATGTACATATGTATGTATGTAGGTGCGTGCTCGTTGAAATTGCAATTTGCTAAACTTTTTATGGAAGTGCAGTCGTCCAAATTTAGGCCGCCACAACCAAATGCATAATATATTGTACATACATATCGAGCATATGCACATATGTATCTGACTGGGCTGGATACACGTATGTTTTTCGGAGCGTTACCCATAACAACCATGGAATTTTCTAGGCGCGCTCTCTTACAAACACACGGGCACACACACACAGACGCGAGGCATGACTTACAAACTCGACATAACCTCAAAGGGCGAAAAGTCGGACGATTATGCACACGGCGAGCTTATCAACATAACTGGGCCAAAAGGAGCTCCGGGGAATGGAACCTGAGTACTTACGGCGTGGCCCGGAGACTGTAGTCGTTGGCCAGCGTCTCGATGCCGCCGGACCTGGCCGCCGCCACATAGCAGCCCTCGTTGCCAAAATCGATGCCAATCACGGACATTTTCGGTGCCTCCTTATAGTCTGGCCGCTTTTTCAATTAAATTAATTTGGTGGTGTTGGGACTTGTTTCGGTTTCGGGGGGCGGAACAACGCGATCGCTCAGTTTTCTTTGTTTTCCAGCCACTGCTACTGCAAATATATGTAGCCAGATAGAGAAAGACGGGAATTAGATAAAATATATACTAAACACACAGGCACGCACGTTTCGGCTAGCTATTTGCTCTTTTTGTTTGACAAATACGTCCAGAACGTTCGATTCGATATTTGCTTTTCACATTAATTATGGATTTCGGTTTTCGCCTGAGAATGGAAATTTCTAGCGTCCGGCCTTCAATTTTCCTTCTCGCTTGCACGCGCAAACACCGCAAGGCAGGGGAAAACTCGATAAGATGATCGATTTTAACCCAGTTTATCAGTTATTGATTGTCTGGGGGCTTAGCTACGCACGTTTTCGCTGATAATGGGCTAACACCTCTTGGTCACGGTAAATCCTAGCAATTTCAATTCGACACCGCACGTTTTTTTTCTAATTTGTGTTTGCAGTATGACCGCCGGTGGAAGTTTTTACAAATACCAAAGCGTTTTATCACAAAAAAAATACCAGCATTTTGTTTGGTGCGGCCTCACTACTTAAAGCCTATGTGGACGAAATTCGCTTTCAAAATTTTGCTAGCGAAATTGTGATTTATTCCTTTTATTTTATAAAGTGAAATGAGTTCAAATGCTTTGGGTGGTGGGATATCATTAATGTATTTAGGCCGCGATGGTGAAGGTAATTAATAGGAGGCGCCAATTCCATCGCCGCCAAATAACAAATTTCCAATAAATATGCCAATAAAAATATAACTATATATCAATACCATTTTATTCTCACAGCTGAGGGAGCGCTTGGTGTTCTATATACAGCTAATTGAGTAAAGGACTGAAACTATCGTCGTAAAGGTAACAACCCAAAGAAGGGGCGACTGCAAAATTTTTATGCCTAGTACTCAGACCGACGAAAAGTGTTCGTAAGCAGTGCGAGAGAGCAAGAGGGTGACTATTGTCCTTTCGTTTTGACTCACTGCTTAGATACACTTTTCGTCTATCTGAGTACGGGGCTTTAAACAAAAAGCCACTCGCAAGCCTTTTTGCATTTTCTAATTTATATTTAATTATTTTAAGGGGTTACCAGAGTAACATTTTCAAAAAATGTTTTTTTTTTTTTTTGCTGCTTAGTTGATAGTTTATACTTTCAACAATATCCTGTGAAAGCGTCAGTATCATATATTGAATAGTTTTTGAATGGCAGCGTTTTAAAAAGCGACCGACATTTAAAAAAATTGCTGGCATCATAACTCAACAACAAATTGACCAATCGTTTTCAAATTTTAACTGGATATTCTTGAATATATGTATTATCCATACAATGAAAAATGAATGAAAATTGTCGATTTGGCATTTAAACAAAAAAAACAAATTTTGCCCCAAACAAGAAGGAAAGCTTACTTCGGTAATCCGAAGTTTGTATACCTTGCAGTCTGCAATTGGATCATTGAAAATCGATCAATATTGGTAATGTTGAACAAATATCGAATTTTGTAATGTTTACATTTCACATGTAAAATTTTACATTTTCATATAAATTGACCGATCGCTACTATGGAAGTTATATGATATAGTTGTCCGATCTTAATGAAATTAAAACTCTAATTCTAAAACCGTAAAAAACTGTTATCTCAAAATTGAATGAAATACGTTGAAAAACAGAGAATTTATCATTTTTTTTACATTAATTTCACCATCATTTCTATGGCAGCTATAGGATATAGTGATCCGATCTCGTCGGTTCCGACATATATACTGCGTGCTAAAGAAATAGACTATGCTGAAATAGAAATAGACTGTGCCCGATAGCTCAAAAACTGATTGACTAGTTCGCGTAGAAACCGATAGACGGATAGACAGACAGACAGACAGAAGGACATGGCTAGATCGATTCGGCTGGTGATGCTGATCAAGAATACAGTCATGAAAAAAATAATAGAAACAACGTTTTTGCGTTCGTTTTCTCTTTTTTTTCTTAAGAACCGTAACAGATATTTACTTTATTATTTTTTTGTTAACACTTATTAAAGTATGTATGTATGTCCAAATATCATCAAACTTTTGGGTTGTGGCGGTAGAAAACCTCGGCTCTCCTTTTTCTCGGTGAAATTAAGGGCCGAAAACACTTTTTTTGGTGAGCAGTGCATTGTCTGAGATATTTCCCTTATTTTTTTCCCCTTATTCTTCAGTTTTTTTTATAACATCTTTTTCTGCATCAGCACAATGTACTCCGCGATCCATTTTGGACATAAAAGTCGAATCTGTACATGAATATTGACAAAATGATTATTTTTATGCTATACTTGCCTTATATTAGATAATTATCTGAAATAAACCTTTAATTTCGAATCAAAGAGCGACTGAGTCCTAATTTCTGCGTATTTTGGTCGTGTTTCTATTTTTTATTTCCAGCCGAAACACGTGGTCCCTCTCCAAATTGCCAAATGCCGCGAATAATAAAGGCGAAAAAGAAAGCTAACTTCGGTAAACCGAAATTGGTATACCCTTGCAGTCTGCAATTGGATCATTAAAAATCGAACCATTTTACATGTAGAATTTTACATTTTCATATAAATGGACCGATCGCTTCTATGGCAGCTATATGATATAGTGGTTTGATCTTAATGAAATTAATTCGTAATTCTAGAACCATAAAAAAGTGCTATATCTCAAAATTTATAGAAATTCGTTGAAAAACAGAGAAGTTAAATTTTTTTTTACATTAATTTCGCCATCATTCCTATGGCAGCTATAGGATATAGTAGTCCGATTTCGGCCGTTCCGACAAACATATATACTGCCTGCTAAAGAAATAAGACGATGCTGAAAATTTGAGACTAGTTCCAGGTAACCATGGAAAGTTTGTCTTATAATATTTCAAATTTGAAGTTCTAGTACTGGGAAAATAACTCTAAAGTTATATTTCGCCGTACAATACTTCAAATTAATTTCCGTTTCCTTTTATTTGCTTTCAAAAAACTGACAAGAGGTTGTCAGTTGAAATCCAATTGTATTCAATTATTATACGTTTAGCTCGAAAACAGATCTATCGCACTTTGCACTTGTCGATAACTACCGAATTAAGTTGCGAAGCGATTTGGGGGAAGTCTTCTCATTAATATTGTATGTACTAAATGGCGGTGTTACTGATGCGTGACTCGGAAAACGCTCGAACTTATATTAATGACTTGGCAGTGCATCTCTGAGGAAATAGCACACCTTTTTTTGCGCGCCTTGCGGGTGCTTGAGCTGGCAATGTCGTCGCGACATAGCTTGACACTCGAGCGATAACCGGAGGGTGGAGCCGTAAGGGTGCGACTGAAAGCAAACAGAACAATGCACAACGGCAGCAGCTAAATAAAACGCCGCAAAGAAAAAGCAGCAGTTTCAAATAAATACACTTAGAAAAAATGCTTTAATAGCAATCGTTCAATTTGAAACTTCTGGATTAGTAAATTTGTGTAGTTGTCTTAGGACCACCTTTTCAATATCCTATTAAGGCTAGTTTGACTTTATAGCAAGTTCATCTAACATTGAAAAGTAGACAATGTTATATACAGTTGCGGCAAAAAAAAAATAGCACTACAAACTACTGAATTATTTTATAATATAGATATTTATACTCTTGCAGATGGTATTATGATTTAATGCGTTGGATTCTACTCCGTTTAAAGTGCCCCTGATGGCGCCTCACTAAAAGCTGGTTACACTATTTAAGAAGAAATTTTTCTCGACTTACGCTGATTGGCCACACTATTACTTCTTCTTCTTCGCAAAATCTAGTATAAAAAGGGCCCAGCTGCAGTAAAGTTTTCATTCAAGCGAAAGCTTTGGGTCGGAGAACAGCTACTCCTTAAAATACTGTGTCCTTTTTTTTTATTTTTTTTCTGCCTGGAAATTATTTCTTTTTATATTTATTTTACATTTATTTTATATTTATTTGGTTTTCTATCTCCTCGAGATGAAGAAACGCTTGCGCACACAAACCGTGATCTGGTGGCCGTCCACAAGCGGGTCAAACACCTCTGGTACTTGTGGATTACCTGTGCCGTCTCCCAATTGGGATTGTCCGGGTGGTACTGTAATGAAAAATGTTCAAGCGAATGCTTCGGGTCGGAGAACAGCTACTCCTTAAAATTCTGACTTATTTTTTATTTTTTTCTGCCTGTAAATTATTTCTTTTTATATATACTTTATATATTTATTTGGTTTTTGGCACCGTTATGACGTCGATTTCCATGCGTTTAATTTCCTTGGGGCTGAAGGGTCTCTTGCGCACACAAACCGTGATCTGGTGTCCGTCCAGCAGCGGGTCAAACACCTCTGGTACTTGCTGATCATCTCTTGCGTCTCCCAATTGGGATTGTCCGGGTGGTTCTGTAATGAAAAATGTTCAAGCGAAAGCTTCGGGTCGGAGAACAGTTACTACTTAAAATTCTGACTTATTTTTTATTTTTTTCTGCCTGTAAATTATTTCTTTTTATATTTATTTTACATTTATTTTATATTTATTTGGTTTTCGGCACCGAGATGACGTCTATTTCCATGCGTTTAATTTCCTTGGGGCTGAAGGGTCTCTTGCGCACACAAACCGTGATCTGGTGTCCGTCCAGCAGCGGGTCAAACACCTCTGGTACTTGCTGATCATCTCTTGCGTCTCCCAATTGGGATTGTCCGGGTGGTTCTGTAATGAAAAATGTTCAAGCGAAAGCTTCGGGTCGGAGAACAGCTACTCCTTAAAATTCTGACTTCTTTTTTATTTTTTTTCTGCCTGGAAATTATTTCTTTTTATATTTATTTTACATTTATTTTATATTTATTTGGTTTT
>VNJO01008349.1:0-24253 GCA_008042535.1 Drosophila tani
GGCGACGGGGGCACCTTCTGCAAGTGCCATGTGGGCCACACCGGCACCTTCTGCGAGCACAGTGAGTAGTCCCGGGTACCCGGATCCTCTGCCGATCAGCAAACTCATTAACTTTCTGCAGATCTCAACGAATGCTCGCCGAATCCTTGTCGAAACGGGGGAATTTGCCTTGACGGCGACGGCGACTTTACATGCGAGTGCATGTCGGGCTGGACACGTGAGTCGTCGGGTTGACTTGGGCTGGGATGTGGATGAGTCTCAACTGAGACGAACTGAACCGAACCGAGCTGACTTGAGTTGAGTTGAGCCTGGGGTGCGCTTTAAGCGGCCGCCAAAGTGAACGTCAAAAAAGAGCGTTGCAACAAGTGCAGGAGGCAGGCGGCAAACGAATAGTGTTTGGTCGAAGGATGAATACCCTAACTTTATATTTATTTACACTTAAATTTATATGTCTCTAGGAGAAAGGAGTCTCGAAGAAAAACTTTTAAGACAGCATTATTTAAACAAGTTTGTGGGGAGCACCATGTGGGGACTACCCTGTGGGGAGCACCTTGTGGGGAGCACACTGTGGGGAGCACCCTGTGAGGAGCACCCTGTGGGTGCGTTAAGCAAAAAAGTAAGCACGGTCACTCTGACCTCCACGGTCACATTGGTGACACGATGAAGAGAATAAAAAGGCTGCTATCACAAATAATTAATTAATTAATATAAATATAATTAATAATTGCTGCGACCAAGTTAACTGGTGACTCCTTCGAGAGGGCATCCGCAAACCTGCTGTAAGCCGACTGACTTGGCGCATTATCAACGCTTGGGGGCTTTAAATGGGCGCGAGACGACGAGTGGTTGGCTACGTTAAGAGCGCTACGCTCTCACACACTCGTACTCGTACTCGCACTCGTAGCCGTAACGATCGAGTCGGTCGCATTTATTTGAACATTGAAAGTCGGCAGTCATTACGGCCTCAAATTGAAGCGAATGCGCGGCTTAAGACCCACAAAAAAAATACAGATAAAGAGAGGGAAATAGCGGCGAACGTATTTGCCACATGTGGCAGCTTCGAGGGGGGCCCAGGCCCGGCTAAGCCGTACCTTTTGCCATGATTTATGTTTGTTTTTAATTTGCGATTTGCATATTTCACGCGTTTCGCTTTTTTGTCACAGATTCGGCCAGAGTTTACGTTAGACACAGATGGCGGAGATGGCGGAGATACGGCCACATCGATCTATGTCAGCACACTTTTACTTTTCAATTAGTTCAAGCCAGGCCGGCGGTCACGGCTCCCCTAAAAAAAACAAAAATAAATCCCACACTCCCAGCTAGTTTGTTGCCTAAGTCTTTCGTTTTGGCAGAGACAAAATGCTGAAATAGCGCTTTTAGAGCCGATTTTAAAGCCAAATACTTCGATTAAATGGGGGCTTAAGTTTATTTTCAAAATAAATAGTATCTTTATGCGTTTTTTTCCTTAATTTTCTGTCCAGGCAAGCGTTGCTCGGAGCGAGCCACCGGCTGCTATGCTGGCCAGTGCCAGAATGGCGGCACCTGCATGCCCGGCGCCCCGGACAAGGCCTTGCAGCCCCACTGCCGCTGTGCCCCTGGCTGGACGGGTCTCTTCTGCGCCGAGGCCATCGACCAGTGCCGCGGGCAGCCGTGCCACAATGGCGGCACCTGTGAGTCCGGAGCGGGCTGGTTTCGCTGCGTGTGCGCCCAAGGATTCTCCGGCCCGGACTGCCGGATCAATGTGAACGAGTGCTCGCCCCAGCCCTGCCAGGGCGGAGCCACCTGCATCGATGGCATTGGAGGCTATAGCTGCATCTGCCCGCCAGGTCGGCATGGTGTGCGATGCGAGATACGTAAGTAGAGACTAAGACTAAAAATATATATTAAATAAAGATAAGTCCTGTCATTACATATCCCTAAAATATCCCTTTTAATCTCCCATTTATAGTCCTCTCCGATCCCAAGTCCGCCTGCCTGAACGTGAGCAACACCATCTCGCCTTACTCGGCTCTGAACCAGAGCCAGAACTGGCTGGACATTGCCCTCACCGGCAGGAGGGACGACGACGAGCACTGCAATGCCTGCGTCTGCGAGAACGGCACCTCCAGGTGCACGAATCTCTGGTGCGGACTGCCCAACTGCTACAAGCTGCTGGATCCCCTGTCCGAGTCCTCGAATCTCTCCGGCGGCGGCTGCAAGCAGCACGAGGTGTGTGTTCCGGCGCTGAGCGAAACCTGCCTCTCGCCGCCCTGCAATCTCCGCGGCGACTGCCGGGCTTTGGAGCCTTCACGGCGAGTGGCTCCGCCCAGTCTGCCGGCCAAGGCTAGCTGCTGGCCCAACCAGGCGGTGGTCAACGAGAACTGTGCCCGGCTCACCATACTCCTGGCCCTGGAGCGCGTGGGCAGGGGTGCCTCTGTCGAGGGGCTGTGCTCGCTGGTGCGCGTCCTGCTGGCCGCCCAGCTGGTCAAGGAGCCGGCCACTGCCAGTGGGGGTCAGGAGGGTGAGCAGGGCCTGCTCATGGTGCTGTGCGATCTCAAGACGGGCACCAACGACACCGTCGAACTGACTGTGGTGAGTTTTATTATTTTTATATAATTTAACCTAATTTAAAAAGCTTATTCCAGAGTTTAAATTCCTAATTAATTACCCCCTAACCTGGTGATACCTTCTCTCCCTTCCAGTCCTCCAGCAGACTGAATGACCCCCAGTTGCCGGTGGCGGTGCGCCTCCTCGGCGAACTGCTTAGCTCGCGGCAGCTGAACGGCATCCAGCGGCGCAAGGAGCTCGAGCTGCAGCAGCTCCAGCTGGCTGCTTTGACCTCCATTGTGGAGGTGAAGCTGGAGACGGCCAGCGTGACGGATGGGTCGCGGCACAGCCTGCTGATCGGAGTCCTGTGCGGCGTGTTCATCGTCCTGGTGGGCTTCTCGGTGTTCATCAGCCTCTACTGGAAGCAGCGGCTGGCCTATCGCAGCAGCTCGGGTATGAATCTGACGCCCTCCCTGGACGCCCTGCGGCACGAGGAGGAGAAGTCGAACAACCTGCAGAACGAGGAGAACCTGCGTCGCTACACGAATCCCCTGAAGGGCAGCACCAGCTCCCTGCGCGCAGCCACGGGCATGGAGCTCAGCCTGAATCCTGCGCCCGAGCTGGCCGCTTCGGCGGCCAGTGGCTCTGCCCTGCACCGCTCCCAGCCACTGTTCCCGCCCTGCGATTTCGAGCGTGAGCTGGACTCCAGTGCGGGCCTGAAGCAGGCGGCGCACAAGCGCAGCTCCCAGATCCTGCTGCACAAGACCCAGAACTCGGATATGCGCAAGAACACGGTGGGCTCGCTGGACAGTCCGCGCAAGGACTTTGGCAAGCGCTCGATCAACTGCAAGTCCCTGCCGCCCGCGGCAGACGACGAGGGCGCCGATGTCCTGGCCACCACTGTGATGGTTTAGCCCTGATCTCAATCCAGCAAGCAATCAAGCAATCCAGCAAGCAATCAGGCAAGCAATCAATCAATCAATCAAGCAACCAAGCAGCCGCCCACAGCCACAGCTCAAAGTTCCAATTGCCACAGCACGGGCGCGATACCAAGTGCATTAGTAGGGTTATGTTAAAGTATAGATCGGACTTAGATATAGGGGACTCCACAAAGGGAAGACCTTCCCTTAATCCATAACTCAATATTCAAGATATATCCCCCTCTTATTTAGCTTATTATATTTATGGAAATTTCTATACAAAATCAAAGGTTTATCTGTATTTATTTAACCCACTTAACGCCTTTCATCAGCCTCAGTGTGGAGTCCCAAGTTCTGTTTTAGTTCCCTAAGTTTAGCTAGTTTAATTCCGAACTCTTCTCTTCGCTAAGCAACATCCTACACAGTGTGATATTTAGTGTTACCCAGACGCGCATTTATTTCTTAAAAATAAAATATAAAAACCTTAAAAAAAACGATAGCACAAGCTGTACATAGTTCTCAATCTTGGATCGAAGCGCGCGCTCTAACTAATAACTAATAAATAATAGCAGGCTTAAGCTGTAAATACTGTACATTAGCAGTTACCGTTATTGTATTTTGTCTATAGATAGAATCCTAGTAATAAGAATTAAGCTGATACGCGTTAGACTTTAAAAGTTGTTTGCAATCGTACGCAATAAAGTAGGGCTTACGACCGATATAAGTAGCTATAGCCTATAGGTCATAGGTAGCTAGGCTAAGGCACCGGATTTTGTATTGTATTATATGTACGTACGCGAGTGTGTGTGTGTTTAGTAATATTTATTTATTATTTTAACTTTGATCTAGCAGCAATAAAGCAAATATCAATAAAGATAGTAAAAGATAAACGAAAACTAAGATGTTTTTGTGGAGATTTTTATTAAGAAAGTAAGTATTATGTTAAAAATAAGTGAGTTATGTATCTTTTTCAGCAAAATATAAATTAAATTATATTAATATTTTGTTTTTTAGAAGAGTAGAGGTCTCCTTAGTATGTTTTCTTCCGTTAAAAAGGAATATAAATATTATTTGAAATAATTCCAAGTACGTTATTCTTAAATTTAATTTTTAACAACCCCCAAGTGGAATTCCTTTGGCATAACGATGGCAAGGACCGTTGTAGGACTCTTGTCTTCCATCGACAGCATTTCCTGTCATTTGGATCGAAGAGAAATATGCCCGGGCCTGGGATTGCGGCGATCGCATTTGAAATATGCGCTAATTGAATGTGAAAACCAAATGCAAGAGGAATCGAAGCAGATCAGAAGGAGGAAGAAAGCGAAATCGACCAGCGACGAGCAATGCATTTTGCGTTGTTCGGTTTCTAATTAAAATACCAAAAAAGAGCCGACACACAAAACTAAACTCGAGCTCCAGCTCCAGCGGATGATCAAGGCCTCGAGGAGGAGGAGGAGTGCGTAAATTTCGTCAGCGGGTTAACTCGGCTCGAAACAAAACGAAATGGCCAAGTTCTCTGTGGGTACATACGAGTATATAAGTGTGTGTTGTTAATGAAGCAGAAAATGCCAGGAATTTTCGCTTGATTGTGCGCTGCTTCTTGTTCTCTTATATTCGTTGGTGCACTGCAAAAAATAATCAACAATTTTTGCTGTGATATTTGACTACGCCAGATCAGTGAACTAGTATACATTCTACAGTTAATATATAATATATACATTTAATATATATTTATTATACACATTTAAAATATAAAAATGTATTTACATTTAATAAAACTCGATAACTGTAAGTATAAAAATAAAATCCGCTCTGGTCACACTACTGATCATGACCAGAGTTTTTATACCTCGATTCCTATTCACTTTTTTGCTGAGACGAAAACTGGAGCAGAATAAAACCTGAAGATCCCTTATTTTGTGAACCGAATCACACGAAGTCTCTTATTTGGCGATCCTTAATATCCACAGCTTCCCACTGCAACATTTTGGTCCTACGAGCCGGATTTAAATTACATATTTCGATTTTTTGAATATAAACATCCTTAGTTATCAAGCAAGGAAAAAATAACAAGAAGGAAAGCAATAGTCACAACTGTAACCAAAGCAAAGACTTCAACCCAATCATAACTCGCGTCAAAAAAGAGCGAGCGAGATAGGGGATGTCACTTTATAATTTAATAACTCCCATGTTTATCAATTAATAAAGCTCAAATTTTAAGAAAATTTAAACTTAAATATAATATTTATAATACATATTTATTCTCTGCCTGTATGGCGGCCCAAGTGTTTTATTTAGTTATTGAACAGTGCTCTCCAAGGCCTGGGACTTTGGGTAGCCGCCCTTTTCCGAGCCGCTGCAGCAGTGAGCGAAATTTTAGCGGCATTTTTGGCGCTTTTTTCTGCCTTATTTTCATTTTTTTTTAGCTGCCTGCCGATGTTTCGGTGGTTGTTGCTGTTTTTTTAATTAACGCGCGATACGTTTTCGACTTTGAAGGGCCAAGGAGCGCACATGATGGGCATATAACTCATTGGAATTATGGTGGACGAGGAAGAGGAAGCCGAAGCCGAGGCCGAAGTGGAGCTGGAGCAGAAGCCAAAGCAGAGGCAGAGACAGAGGCCGGTCTTCGGAGCTCAAAGTGGCCACGGCGAGAACAGAATGTACATAAACTTTATCCGTCTATAATCTAAATATGTTTCTCTGTTGCCGTTGCTCTTTGCGCCGCGCTCTGTGCTGTGCTGTCGTGGCTGTTGCAACAATTTGCAGCAAATTGAAAGCCAATTACGTTGTTTGCAGCATGCCAAGGCAGAGCGGGCCGCGGATCGGATCGGCTTGGATCGGACCAGGCCAGGAGCAGAGGCGAAATTGCGAGGCACACACAGGCCTCTTGCAGACGACATAAATATCAAATACAGGTCCATAAATTTGAAACCAATTAGCCAACTTAAATTGATAATAGTCGTAGTCGAGGGCCGGCTTCTGCGGCCTAGCATTTGCCTATGGAGGAGGATCTCTCTCTCGCTTTGGCGATCCGCTAATGGCAGTGCCATTTGATGACATACGTCGCTCGTGTTGAGCCGCCAATTTTGCGACCGACAATTGCTGGCTGGCCATATATGTAAGGAGCTACCAGGAACAGCGGCAGGAGCAGGAGCAGGAGCAGCCGCGTCTCATATGTCGCATGTCGTGCCTGTCGTGTCGTTCTAATCACAATTGCTCCCCCTGCTGCTGCTGCGCCTTTTTATGGCGCTTTTATGCAAAACAACTTAATTTCAAATCCCCAATCCCAGTCCCAGTCCCAGTCCGAGTCCCAAAATCCCGATCCCGATCCGCTGGCAACAATGCGGCGCGTAAAATATGCACTCGCAGTCGCCGCGAAACGAAAGACTCAGGCAGCGAACTCGTACAAATGTTTCCTCCGACGAGAGCTGTTATAGAAAATTATCTGAAACTGATTTGATATATATTCAAATAGGCGCTGTGCGACACATGTTGCTGCTGTTACATGCAACATTGGCCGTATTTGTTGCACGCAGCAGCAACGAGGAGCCTTGCCTGGTAGCCAGACTTGTCGTTGTTATTTGTATGAAATGCTACGGATAGCATCGCCAGCGGTAAACGTTTATTTTGTGTTTTAATTAAAATATTTTCCTGCCAGCGACAGGCGGTACACGCTGCAACTGGCGACTGGATCAAGATCCAGAGCCACATCCGTGTCGTGGCCGACAAGTGGCATTTATAAGCAACATTATAAACTAATTTAGGCGGGGAGTCGGATTGGCTAATAGACCTGGGAATCGTCCGAGAGAAAGTCTGCAAAAATAACTCATAGCAGGGGTAACTAATAATGTTTTTTACCCTTTCGGAAATCCCAATTAAAATGATAAATTCGATTAGAATGCCTGGCCATTAGGAGTTAATCCTCCTAGCCATTTAAGCCCCCTTAGCAGCCATTAATTGATTAGCTCAGCCCCCCTAAAAGCCACCTCCGAAGCGAGAGAAGAATCAGTTTATAAATGTCAGGAGGCGACATTAATGTAGCGCATTTATCTAATTAGACAAGCGTTTTGAGCTTCCACGCCAAATAAATTAATCAGCTAATTGATGGGCATAAATTACGGGCATGCAAATGAGATGGCTCCGCTCCACTCGCGGCTTATTGATGGCCAAACCACATTAAATCGGGCAAATGAGTTTGGAGCCGGGGCCACCCACCGGGCAGCCAGCAGAAGATCAGAGAAAGCTGGCCCCGGGTACAACTCAATTAATAACAATTTCTCAGAACAATGAGCCGGGCGAGGCAAGAGTGTGCAATCCTTTTTGGCCAACATTTGATTATCTCACGGCCAGAGCAGGCTGCTTCTGCCGGATTTAGCCGTTGCTGTTAGCCGTTGGTGTTTTCTCGCTATCGGCGCTGCCATCGGGGCGG
The DNA here is from genome assembly GCA_008042535.1 of Drosophila tani. NCBI lineage: Eukaryota > Metazoa > Arthropoda > Insecta > Diptera > Drosophilidae > Drosophila > Drosophila tani. Next base: position 7,876 of record VNJO01008349.1, read on the forward strand.
TCGCGCGGCGTTGCGGAATTAGCCGCTCTGGGCCTGAACTCTGGCGGGGAGCACGAGGTCGTGGCCAAATTGCCAGGCCATGCTTGCTGCCTTCTTTTTTGTGTGGCTTTTTTGCCTTTTGTTTTAATTGAAACCCGTACGAAATGGAAAATGGAAAATGGACTTTCAACTTGCCAGTTTAGTAAATTAGCCACACGGAGGAAAATATGTTATACTGATAGTCAAACTTGTTTATAAAATTAAAATAAAGTTTTAAGTACACTTTAACAACTAATAAAAACCATGGAAAACTTGTTTATACAATTAAAATAAAGTACTACAAACATTAACTATTAAAAACATGCTGGAAAGCTACACAGAGAGAATTATGGCATTCGGTAATTGAGAATCCGCGTTCTCAATTACGTACTATTCTCATTTTGAAAACGGATTTTTAAAAAAAATGTAGTTTAAGTATATTTTCCTTACTTAGAGACCAAAAAAAAATCAAAATGAATACAAAAGTACTCACACAAAAATTGAGAACAAATATTCTTGAATTTAAATGGTTTTATCTCTAAATTGAGTACGTCTGTACTCAAGTTTGAAGAGAAGGAAGAGGGGGAGAGGGGTAAGGGGGAAGAGCGGAAAAGTCCCTCTCCTATCCTGAGTACAAAACCACCTCTAATTTTAAATCCGTTTTTCCTTAAAAAATTCTTTCTGTGTAGGGAAAAGGTGCTCGACAACGTAATAGCCGGTAGTCAAAGCTTTGTGCCTTAGGAATAGAAATATTTCTAGGCAAAAGTAGCTGCCAAAACAACCATGTTGCGCAAGTTACCATGTTGTATAATGCCCAGCACCTTCTTCGCTTAAAAAAACTCCCCTTTCTCCCTGTGCATCCTGTGCCTAGTCAGACTATTTCTAATTTTTCGAACCCAGTACATTGCAGGGCAGTTGGGAAATTTATGGCGGTGTCGAAAATAGCGCCAGCAACTACGACGAAGACGATGCGAGTCCCAAGATGTTGATAGCTAAAGCTTTTCGTCGGCTGAAGTTACTTTCTAATGCTGCTGCAGACAGCAGACAGCAGATGAGGATGAGGATGTGGATGTGGATGAGGATGCATTGCCCACGAAAGTCATAAGCGCAAGCGAGGCAATTAAGTTCGAGCGACAAGTTGCGCCGCTGGAAGCCAGGAAACACTGGCGACGGCGACCGGTGATCTGGGATCGCTGCTCTGCAGCTGGAGCTGTTACATGTTTATGGCTCGAAACGGATCGCACGTAATGGGATTTGCGCTGAGCGACAGCGATAGCCTGTGACTGCAGCAAAGCCGTAGCCGCAGATTCAGATCCAGGCCCCGAGCTGGCTGTGGCTGTGGCTGCGACTCCAGCGCCTCAATAAAGCCGATCGCATTACCAATTAGGCGTGCACACTCGGCTAAACAGCCGCCTCCTTCTGGCAAGTGGAAATTGAATTAGTTGTCGCTGCATATGCGTGACTAGCTGCTGCCCCGGAACGCTTCGTGCTCGGAATCGCGATGCACAGCGAGAAAAAGGGTATGGAAAATGGAATTTCAAGCGAAATTTTAAAGAAAAAATAATATATTTACAATAAATCAATACGGGCAGTGTGCCCAAATAAGAACAAAAGAAGAAGTATGCACAAAAGAGAACAGAGGAAGAATCAGTGCAGACAAATTGTAATTGTGTGGATATCTTAAGCTTTTTTTAGCGTTAAATAGCTAGTTTTTTGGCTATAACTATTTTTTTGCCATATTACAACATATCTTAGCTTTTTTTTCTTCTCATATCTAGCCATAAAGTGTTCAATTTTCACTCATGCAAATGCAATGTATTAATATCCTTATTGTATTATGTATTAAATCTCCTTATTACTTTAAAATAATTATAATTAACCTTCATTTTACATCCCTAGAACTTAACTTAGTATAAACATATTAAATTTACCATCAAAAAGATTAAACGCATTTATTTCCCGTGTATAATCAAAGCCTTTAGCTTGCTAGAGAGCCTCGGGCTGGTTTCGCTTTTGGCTTTGGGTTTGGGTGTCGCCGTTCGTATGTGTAAACACTTTTTACACTTTGCCACATTCCTGGGCCGCGCGCATAAATCAGCCCAGTGCTCGCCTGTCAATCTGCAAAGCTGCGCCATCGATAGCATCGCCGTGGTCTTCGAGGAGTAGTGGTCGAGGAGTAGAGGCTTTTAGCAAGTGCCCCAGCAGCTGGCTGGGTGTGCGCCTCCTAGTTGTGGCTACATTTTCGACGCCAATGCGATTTATGGCATAGAAACTGAGGGATCCCGTTTTGCCTTAACACTGCTGGTGCTCCAATTCAAGCCTAAGTGGGAACTATTATGACAGACTATTTGGGAGGCAATATTAGGGGAGTGTTTGGTTTAATTAGTTGGGAGAACGCCTTTGAACATAATTAATATAGCATCGCTAATTTGCAGGGGATTTATTTACCAAATTAACTCAACTTAACCACTAATAAAACAAGAAAGTAAGCAAAGTAAAAGTAAAACTCACCGAGAGCCTCTTAAACGACTGACTTAATTAATCTTGAGGTCTTCCACGTCTTGCCCAGGTAGCGCTGGCCGCTCTGCGAAAACCAGATGCGCTCATTGATCAGGTGCGAATGCAGTTTCCCCAAGGCGGGCACCACACGGAATCGCCTCTTTCTGCTGCAACGATGCGTGAGCACATTGGTGACGACCCACTGTCAGGAGGAACTGGATTAGCAGGGGCTTGACGCAAAGGGAACGGTTTCTCGATACTTACGGCTACATTGTGTTTGCTCTGCAATCTCCGCATACTGTCATGGAGTTCCAGGAGCAACTCGAAGAGCTGGGCGCCGTCTTCAAGCATTCGCAGCGAAAATGCCAGCGAGTCGATCACAATCAACTTGATCTGCAACGAAACAAATTCAAAGATTCCATTCTAAATCTCTAAAAAGGAAGAACTAATATTAACAGTAATTACATCTGGATGATCGCGAAGATGCCGGTGACAGCTCAAGACACTGGACATTAAGTGAGCCGCGTTGGGGCATCTCACATGGTGAATTCTTTCAAGCATCATGCCGGCCTTAAAGTCGGGTGCTCTGTGCGCATATCGTTTTTGCTGTTCCTCAGCCAACTCTGTGAGTAAGTGGTGCTTAAATATGGAAGCGAACCCAGTTTCCTTGAAATCTCACCTAGTAATCTGTCTGGATGGAAATCCTGTCGGGTGTCTATGAACAAAGCGCTTCCTTCTAGTCCTCCAACACTCTTGGGTATTTGCACATTTAAGCATAGCTGCAAGCTGTCAATAAATACGCTATTTAATCACTTAATTAATATGAAAAGATTAAGATCTCACCATAGCTGAGTTTTTCCGGAGCCCGAGTTTCCTATTAGCTCGGTGATGCGTCCCAAGCTAATTCCACCGCCAAAATGCCGATCCAGGCCTTTGTGTCCCGTCGGGATTTTATTGTTCTGTTGGGAAATATCCCAGCAGGAGTTATTAAATAAGTTAATGGTCTTTGAAGTCGACTGTTTTGCCATTTTTTAGCTAAAGTTAAGCAAAATTGGCATAGTGGGGCCGTTTAAACATAATTCGCGGGAAAACTTTAGTGTGCTTGCCAGACTCTCCGATCATAATGCTGAAATTCGCCTGAAAATGGATAGGATTTTCTCCCTCGAGGCAGCTGGTCACACTTAACATTTGGTGTTGCCATACTTTTCAAGGAAAAGTGTCAGTGTTCTTCAAAATTGCATAGGCCTTGTTTTCTGAGAAAGCTTCAAGTACACAATATATTTATATAAACAAATTAATTATAGAAATCTCAAATTGCACCTAATTTGTAAGAAGAGTATTAAATGCAGTATTTTTCTCAGCAGTTTAAAAATACCAAACCCATATCGATATCATCGATAGGCCTATCGATATTCTGACACCAGCTGTAGGCAAAATCAGCTTGTTTTGTTTACAATCCACTTGCATTTGGTTTCGTTCAATTTAATTGAACTTTAGTCATCCAAAAATGGTTGATTTCAAGCACGTCTATCGCCAGTACGAGCTGATAACATGCATAAACATGCTGGAGCCCTGGGAGAGGAAGCTGATCAGTGAGTATTTGTACAAAACCCCGCTGAGAAATCACTAATCACGTATTATCGACTTTGCCGCAGATGGATTCTTCCTGATCACGCTGGCCCTGGTGATATTCTCCAGCTTTATGTACCTACCAAACTACCTGGAGACCCTGGTGCACCTTGTCACGCCGCCCAACTGGCACAGCTCCTCGGAGAACGTGGCCTATGTGGCACAGAAGATGGTCCGAAGTTGAGGTACTTACCCACACATACTCCCCCCCCAAGGAAAGACAACTATGATTTAAAGCTAGCAATATTAGAATGTGATTTACTTCGACTGGTCCAAGATCTGTAAATATTTAACCGTGCCAACAAAGATTCGCTTGACCCAATTCACGATGGTTTTTCTGTACCGGATGCACAGGAAGATGGCCTCCACAAGCCGCACGGCGGAGGTGTTGAAAAACAGGCCCACCAGGCCGCCCAGGGAAACTGCAAGGGAAAAGCTTTACGATGTAGTCTTTCAAAGGTTCTGTAGGTTCTTGCAGCTCACTTAGGAAATCCAGGATGGTCTTGGTGACCCGACGAACGTAGCGCTGCGTGGGCAGCTCCACCAGAGCCACTCGAATCTTGGACAGGTCATCCGAGGCCTCATCGTCTCTGCATTGATTAGAAATTAGCCTCCAAAGAGTACAATAAGAATAAGAACTCACTCATCCGCCGAGTTGTAGATGATGTTGTATTCGGGCTCCTCGCAGGAGCTCATGCACTCGCAGGACTTGCGCTCCGTCATGATCTTGTCCCGGATGCGGGTGAGGCAGATGAGGCCGCGGTAATCGCAGGCTGGCAGGGTATTCTGGCCGGGCACAGCCATGAAGTGGCTGGTGCAATTGCAGTTGGCCAGCTGCAGCAGGACGGTGCACTCCACCACGCAGCCGGAGTAGCTGTAGAACTCGTAGATGCCCTGGCGCTCCGCCACATGCTCGTGTCCGTAGCGACAGCGCCGCTGCTCCATGCTCAGATCCTGGACGCTCTCGTCGTTGTGCACCTCGATCACGTTCAGTATGAGCTCCTTGTAGTGGCCCAGCAGCACTGTTTCCCGGATCATGCCCTCAGACAGCTGGTACGGCACATCGATAGGTGCATGGACGTACAGCTGAATGTCGGCGGCGGCATGGAAATTGAGGTGTCCGGGCCCCGTCATGCGGTTGTTGGTGAACTGCACCTGGGCCACCCTCCGTGCCTGGTGGGAGTTAAAGGAGTAGCACAGTCCGTACTCCGTGGGCACCGGCAGGAACTCGTCGCAGCAGTCGAACAGCTCGTTCAGGTAGGTGCAGTTCACCAGCAGCTGATGGCACTTGGTGCGGAACTGCAAGGAAGAAAGTCAAGTTTTCCAAGGTTTCTCAAGGTAAGTGGGATACTTACCACCTCTACAAGGATGGTGAAGTTTGCAGGACATCGGAGCTTGGCGCAATCCTCGCAGCTGCTGCAGACCCCGCGGTAAAAGACAATTTCCGAGATGAAGTCGTCGATGTGCAGGTCGTGCTCCACGCCAAAGTGCGAGTCACTGAGGTCCCAAATCCTTTCGGCATTGTATATCTCGCACACGGTGATGGCCGGAAAGGTGGAGTTCCAGTTAAGGCTAATTAGGGAATATTATTAAGAGCTTTCTGGGCTTTTAAGTTAGCTTAAATAACTCACTAAATGGTATCCAGGTTAAAGGAGACCGACGAGGACACGTAGCTGTGCAGCAGAGACATGGTCACACTGCCAAAGAAGGGCAGCGAATGGTAGAAGGTGACCAGATACAGGATCCTGCAGAAAGGAATAGATATTGAGTTAACTTATTTAATATAAATAGGGATATATATAATAATAAGGATATATATAATAATATAATAATATAAATAAGGATGCAGTTAACTTATTTAATATAAATACTCGTATAACTTAAAGATTACCCCTTCAGAACCAAACCCTGGATGCGGCTAAAGTTCATTGTGAACCATCCAGCGGACAAAGTCAGACTGTTCATCCAAGTTCAGTTGGAAAAGGATACCTTTCGTATCGATTCTACCCACAACAAAGGACTACCTCCGATAGCCATCTAGTCATTGTCCTGACTGGTGGCCCACATTAAATAAAATACCCCCATTTTATGGGCTTTGGTTTCGTTTTTAGTTCAATGCTAAGGCACACATAAAGCAGACGCGCGTGGTGACTTTATATTAATTGTCGTCTTCCTAAGCACATAAATCATAGGCAGACTTATCAAGTTCAAAGGTCAGTAATACCCCTAGTTAAGACAAAAAGAATAAACCAGACAATAATCTGGGAAGTACCCAGAGTCCAGAGCGCGAGAATCGTAATAAAAAGATTTCGCGAGGAATTAAATTTATCTCGCTGCTAAATCTGGTTCCCATTGCCGGATCTTATGTACGATCTGGACAATAAATACAGCCACTAAACCGCAAATTATAGCATGCCAATTGCATTACTTTTTGCTACCTGTGACTCAGAGCTTTGGAATACATATACTCTATATCGGATCAGATAATAACAATATGGGAAAGATTCTTCCGAGAAGTCATGCTGCCACTGCATGATCTCTAAAAAAAAAGAGACGTGGTCTTAAACTTGTGGCACGTGCCAGTGAATGACTCACTCTAGCTTCTAACTAAGCTCCCGACTTAATCCATTGATTTACGACTTGATTGCAAGGAACTGTGATTGATTAAGGTGCTGGTTTCTACCCAAAAAGGGTTCCCCGGCCTGCCTTGAACTCTTTCAGTGATACAATGTTCTATCTCTATGAGTCAGTATAGGCGTTACTTGAATCTATTTAATATCACTCGTATAAGGGGTTAATGACTAAGATTAGCTTATCGAAAAGACCCACTTTAAAGCAAATGAGAAAGCTAAAGTATATAATGTCAGATAATTGAGAATGATTCGTTGTTAAACTAAGAACTTTTGTGTAATAAATTGAAAATTATTCGGTCTTAAATGAACTAGCACTTAGCACTTTCCTTGAGCATAAAAATGTAATAAAATAATTAATATGAGTGAGTATTCGTACTCTTAAAAATTGCACTTGAACTGAGTACAAAACCACAACTAAGTAAGTACAAATGTTCTCGGTAGTTATTTGAGTACGTTTTTGCTCTAAATAAGTACAAATGTTCTCGGTAGTTATTTGAGTACGTTTTGGCTTATTTTAAGTTAATTTTTACTTAAAAATTCTCTTTGTGTGCGTCTCCAGAAGCCACCACTAGATCGTACTCGGAAGTTGGATTAGGTTTATCATCCACGAAATAAAGAAACTTCACTCCAATTAATGCTGCTTATCTCTCATATATATTTAAAATAATTTACAAAACTTAGGAAACCACTAGGAGTAACTATGGCAAGGGGTCTTAGGGCTACGGTCATAAATAGGGTGACGTCTACGGGGTAATCTGCAATGATAGACAGCGGACTACTGCAGGTTCTGCGTGATCCAGGGCAGCATGTCGATGACATTGGCAAAGACGCCCGGCTGATGGGTATTCCGGCCGCACCACTGCCCTCCGAAGGAGACCACGCCGTACTGGACATAGCGGTACTGGATCCTGTTCTTGAAGCGGTGCTTGATGAACAGCGGGCTGCCGGAGTCGCCGGGACAGGTGTGCTTCAGGTCGTCGCCGGTGGCACAGATGTGGTTGTCATTCACCTCGCCCTTGTTGTAGAACTGGCGGCACGAGTCCAGGCTCTGGCGCGTCACAACGGCCTTCTGGAGCGTGGGGGAGACCTCCATCTTGTCCGTCTTGCCCCAGCCGGCGATGAAGAAGTCCTGGTTGAAACTCAGCTCCTGCGAGTAGTTATCGATGGGCAGGCACACCGGCTGGATGTGGCTCTTGTGCCTGATCTGGCCCTTCACCCGCACAATGGCCAAGTCGTAGTTGATCTGGCCATGCACGTAGTTGGGATGAACGTTAATCCGGTCCACCTCGTACTCCTCGAAGGGTGGCAGGCAGGTCCGCTTGAAGCCGCCCAGAATGGTGCAGTCCTCCTCCTTGGTCAAATCGTGCTCGCCTAGGCGCACAGCCAGTCTGCAATCAATCCCAAAATCAGTTATCCATCGGATTGGAATTTAGAGGATTATGTATACTTACACCTCTGGCCGCTGGATGATGCAGTGGGCGGCGGTCAGGACGTGGCGGTCACTGATGAGGCTGCCGCCGCAGAAGAAGGGCCGCGGATCGTCGCTCTTGTACTTGAGCAGCGCCATCCAGGGGAACTCGCCCAGCCTGGCCTCTGTGCCGCCGCTGACCTTGGGATTGCCCTTGTTGCCGCAGTTGGTAAAGGTGTTCAGGTACTGGAGACCCTGCCTGTCGTAGCTATTGATGTCCCCACTGGTCGCCCGCACCACCTTCTGGGAGGAGGTCTGGGTGCCCTGAGCCTGGGGGGTAATCTCGTTCCGGCAGCAAATGTGATAGTCCTAAGGATAAAAGTTAGATTTTATAAAGGAAACCTTTCTTTAAGATTTTACTTACACTTGTGGCCCCGCTGCACTGCATCTGCCTTAGTTGGTTGTTGATATGCCTTGGGATATTACGTCCATAGACCTCGAACAGCTTCTTGACGAAGTCGCACTCCGAGGGCCGGACGCACTGACCCGCTCCGCCCACCGTGGTGAAGCAGCTGTTCTCTGTAATAGTTAATTAATATATTAGTTAAGCCGCCGCTTCCTGTACTTAATTACTTCAACTTACGGCTGAGAACCGCCTCCCACATGACGAGGCTTAGTATGGCCGTAAACAACAGGGTAGAACGAGAACCCATCTTGACCGATCTGAGATCTGTTGTTGGGGCGTTGCTATAGTGGAGATCACGTTCCGGATCGAGATTTCTAAATTCAACGCGCGCGCTTTGCCTTGGTCAACTGCTCAACTTGGAATGAACCGCAGGCCGACGTGTGCCGGGCTTTTGTAGCGCGGATTCGCGTGCTCTCGGGGAAGCGCCGATCCGCCGATCCATACGCCATATTAATGATACATCGACGAGCGTAATCCCAGATCGGGGCAACAGGTTTTGGTGAGACAGCACGTGTATTTATCTCTATTAAGGTAGAGCTTAAAGTCGGGTTACTACATGGAGACTTACTAGGGAAAGAGTTTAGTAACGAATATTGTTATTCAATTTCTTTATTCTTTATTCTTCATAAGCTAACAATAATTACTGTTAACATTTAAATATAATAATAACAATAATCTTTACCCCAATCTTTTTAGAAATGTGCTATTTGGTAACTCAACTCATAAATTAAACAAAATAAATTCAAGAACATACTGACTGATAAGAAATAATCGCTATTTGATAGATGGAGTCTATTTTTGAGTATTCAGAACACAAAAATATTATGAATGAAATTATATACATACATATGTATATAACTTCTTATTATTTTTATTATATTTTTTAATGATAACACGTTCTTATTGAAACACACAGGGAATAAAATTCTTGTTGAAATACAAACTCTTAAAAATTGAACAAAGTATTCAGAAAAGTTTTTCCATGTCACATAATTAAACTTCAAACACTCAAAAAAATCCCTGGAAAATCGGGTATAAGTAATTAAATATTAAGGAAATTTCAGTTGGAGTCCCGAAAATGTCAGCGCCCTCCGAGTCCTTCTGTGGCGTTGGACGTCCGTGTCCAAACTTCCAGCGCCTGATCGAATTCGGACTCCCCGTATTTGATAAGAAAAAGGGAGCTGGGGGTGACGGCCTTCAGTCGGAGGAAGATCAGACGCGGTCCTCGAATGCCAGCATGAGATGGAGTTTACAGAATGTTAGTCGTGCCCAGTCAAGCTGGAGCCTGAACCGGAAACCCAAGTCTATGGACATCCGCCTGAGCAGTCCTTTGACTGCAAGGACCAAAAAGCTGGAGAGCCCACCTGAAGTTCCACCTAAACACAAAGCCCAGCAGAGGCAGCTCCAAATCAAGTTGGGTGGTGTCAGGATCAATGAAACCACCAAGAAGCCAGAGAACCCAGCTGGAGTTCCTGGGAAGAACATGGCCAAGCCGGGTGCCAAGACCAATGAGTTGAGCAAAAAGGTGGAGAGCCCAGCTAAAGATCAGAGAAAGTGGGAGCCAAAGCTGCTCCGAGCTAAGTCGAATGTCACGAACCCGACTAGCCCCCTCCTGGATGCCAAGCTGGACGAGGAGCTGAGTCGCATGCTGACGCAGTACGGAGCCAGCAAGCTGGACAGGAGGCTGAGGCAGCTCGTGGAGCTGGAGGAGCGAAAAATGACGCCCAGAAAGCAGTGGCAGTAAAGAAAGAGATAATAAAGTATTTCCTACAGTCTTGAGGAAAATAATATTTTGGTTTTTGTTTCTAGAAAGAGCAGTAATTGCACCTGGGAAAAGTCAAGGCCCACCCCCTGATCGGGGCGAGCTGCAATCTCGGATCTTGGAGCGTGGGAAAAGCGATTAAATTCCAGGAAACCCCCCCAGCGCGAATGTACAGATTCTCAGCACAACAAGTCTCTCTGTCTCTAAAAAGCTCTTTATCTCCCAAGCTGCGGGGACTGGCACGCGTCCCCCACAGCTTGGGGGCTAAACACCCATTAGAATCGGTACTTTTTTATCGCAATTAATTCGTTTCATTAATTCCAATCGCTCAAGTTCCCCATTCCCCATGGTAGCTACCAGCAAAGGCGGCGGCTACCTGAGCGCCAGGTCGAAACCCGTTCTTTTGGATATGTGTAACATGGAATTTCCAGTGGCAGGAATTCCCAGCATCGTCGCGGGTTGGGTCTCAAAGTGCGCGATGCGTGCAAAAAAAAAATCCCCCCAAAAATTGCGGTTTGCAAATCATATTTTTTTGTTGCTAAGTTTAGAACGCCAGTCACGCCCTTTTAGGATAGGTCACGGAATCGCCATATAAAGTTACTAACTGAGCTTAATAATTAATCTCAGTTATCAGGCCCCCAAATCATAAATAATACTCCGCTGAGTCAGCTTATCTCCCTGCATTTTAAGGGGCTAATAATTCGATTGAACTCATATACATATGTATATTAGAGGTTGTATTATCTCTATTGATTAACTGTGGTTAGGAGTTAACACCTTAGACAGCATACTTACCATGTACCCAGCAACACTTTAATTGTTTTGATACTACTCATACGTCACATTACACAATAATTCTGATGGTTAATATTCATAGATAATGCTAATGCGTAGTTATAGCTACTACTATGTTTATTTATGATTCATCGGAAGCGTCAGTGCGGCAGAACTGACGAGTAAGGAAAATCGACGGAAAACGAGAATGAAAACTGGGATAAATCTTAGTAATTAACTTAGTAAATCATAGCCTAATAATAGAGACATTACTGCATTTTTGGATAATATTTTCCAAGTAAGCTAAACTAGTGAGCTGTCTCTTGTTAATAGATTTTCTTTACAGGCAGGGATGCCACAGAAATTGTTGTAGCTATGAAATCACTTTTAATTCAGTCCAAAAGTATACTTTAATATTTTCATTGCATACTTTTCGGTGCCTTTTTTAAGGATCGACAATTTCTGTGGCAGCCCTGTTGGCTTCGCCTAGCTCTTGGCTTTCGAAATTTAGTCAAAATAATTCAGAGGGAAAGTCTAGCCTGTGAAAATACTTTAATTTGAATAATTTTCCAAAAGAAATCTAGCCATTATTCATAATAAAAATATCTATACAATTTGAAACCCTATAGGGTTATATATTTGGCTTATTCCTCTGCTAAAGTTGTTATTTATTCCTAAATAAAGTGAATTCCCAATAAAAACCACAAATAAGTTCACACATAATTCATATCATATATTTTTTTGGGGCTTACTAATCACTAAGACGGTTTCTAACAATAATGATGACTCCTCTCAGAGGCCATTGCTGGCCATGGTGTCCGTGATCCATTGGACATACTCTCCCACGTTGGTGTACAGACCCGGCAGACTGATCTGACCGCAGGTGACCACGCCCTGGCTGACGATGCCGAACTCCACCATTCGCGGGGCAAACTGCCCCAGGTAGGGAACGGGAGCTTGGAGTGGACCACCGGAGTCGCCCTTGCAGGAGTCCTGGAGATCGCCACCGCCCACACAGAGCTGGGTGAGGGGCACGTTCCGGCGATAGGCCTGGGAGCAGGCACTACGCGGCTGTAGCGGCACATTCGCCTGCAGGAGCACGTCCGAGGTGGAGCCGTTCTCCGTGGTGCCCCAGCCGGTCACGAAGAATGTGTTGATCTGCTCGGCCTTCTGCTTCAGGTCGTCGCTGACGGGCAGGCAAATGGGACTGATGTGCTCTGGATGAAGGAAGGTATTAGATTAGCTATGACCAGGTATGATCTATGATCTCTTACTCTGGAAGGTAACACTTTCGTTCAGGCGCAGCAGGGCAATGTCGTTGTGGTAGTGGCGGGTGTCGTACTGCTCATGGATCAGATGCTTTTCAATGCCCACATCCACCACCGGAGGAGCACACTTGGGCTTGCGTCCTTGGTTGCGACAGTCCTTCTCCGTGGAGATCCGGTGCTCGCCCAGGCGGATTTCGTAGCTAAAATAAATTGGGAATGAATAGTGTTTAATAAACCCATTTTTTTTAGGTATTATTAATAGGTTTTTTGTACTTACAGCTCACTCTGGAGTCCATGCACACAGTGGGCAGCAGTTAGAATGTATCCTGCAACATTAAAAATTATTTATACCTTCACACAGACAGAATTTTTAAGTAAAAATTGACTTAAAATAAGCAAAAACGTACTCAAATAACTACCGAAAACATTTGTACTTACTTAGATGTGGTTTTGTACTCAGTTCAAGTGCAATACTCATATAAAGTATTTTATTACGTTTTTGAGAACTTTTATGCTCAACGAAAGTGACAAATTTACTTCATTTGAGAACAATCCGTACTCAAAAATGAGAATTGTACGAATTTGAGTACGTGGATTCTCAATTTCCGGATCCCATAAATCTCACTGTGTAATTATAAAAATCTCAAATCCTAAACCACTTACTCTCTGAGATTAAGGCACCGCCGCACAGGAACTGCGACTCGCCGAAACGATTGTAGCGGAGCAGGGCCATCCAGGGTCTGGAGGAGAGCTTCACCTCGTAGCCATTGGAAACCCGGTGGCTGACAAAGTTGCCGCAGTCAAAGTTCTCGGCCTTGAAAAGGCTCATCACCTTGGAATTGTGCTGGATCTGGGCCGAGGCACAGCAGAAGTGGCGCTGTGAAAGGGATAACTCATTAGAAACGGTATTTAAAAATGTTTGATTTAGTTTCTTAGTGGAACAACTCTTATCTTTAAGCAACACAGTATAAAATGTTAATATACAAATAAAGTCAATAATCTTTGAACTGCTTTATTGACTGCAATTGCTTATATATGTACCATAAATACCGCCAGTATCTCTTATAGATTAGCTTGAGGGCATCTCATACATGTAGAATGCGAATAAAACTCGTTGTTTGGGGTTGGAAAAAATATTATTTGCATTTCTATAACAGTTTCCAATGAAATTCTAAAAAAAAAAGGTTTAATTGCTTTGTGATTTAAATCTTTATTTCTATATGGTTATCTTCAAGAACTAATAAATGTAAGGCAAATCTTTCAGGTGCTTATTTTTCTCACCTTTTTAATATCAATTAAACATTTTAAATTAATTTTTTAGCACTCACCACTCCATTGAACTCCCCGCAGCTGGCCTTCTGCAAGTAGCTGGCATATTCGGGCGGCACCTTCTCGCCGGCCTTCTGGCTCTCCATCAGCCGCTCCTCGATGTTCCGGCAGGAGGAGAAGGGCATGCAGCGGCCCTGGTCGCCATCGGGCGTGCTGCAGTCGTCGGCGTAGGCTGACCCATGTAATTGGAGACCAATATTAGCATTGCACAGACGCGGATCCGCGTTCCGAGTTCCGAGAACTCCTCTAACCTGCTCGAGCGGACTGCACTCCCAGCGACACGAGGGCAACGACGACGGCGAGGAGGCGGCAGCCGCTTATCATGGCGCTGGAGACTGTGCTGTGCTGATCTGGACCTGGTCGGAGAGACGTCTAAACCTGTACTGTGTTGTGACGCGCTGAGGAGACTGATCTTGACTGACGACAAGCTCGACTCTGACGCTCCAAGCTCGACTGGGAGATGGCGAGGCGATCAATCTGGTTTTAAGTATATTTCCCCGGAACTCGGGTGAGAGAACGCGATCGAGATTAAATCAAAGCTCGTCGCAGGCCTCTCTACCTTGTGAACCATAATATATAACAATTTATGGGAAAATCCGAATATTGTTCAAGATTTGTTTATACTCTCTTCTCGGGGAGAGTGTCTCTAGAAAACTCGTATCTCTCTCGAACAAAGGCGACCTGCTACTTCCCCCAAAGGATCCCCATTGAGCAGAAAAACGAGTGAGTTTTTGTTTCAACTTGTGTGTATTTTTATTTTATTGTTTATCGCACATCATCATCATCTAGTCAGTGGTACAATGGCTGAATCGGTCCGATCGATCAGGGGGATGGGGATTTATATAGTTATTACATTTAGAGCTCGACCTTGGTAACAATAAATAATAACAAAGCTGCTGCTGCTGCGTTAATAAATATCAAACATAATCGTAATCGTAATCGTGTTCGTCACTCGCGTATATCTCTAGACCAGCGGTCGGCACGGCTTTATCCCGTGGGATAGAATTTTTCTCAGTGTGCGCCCACGCATAGTATGCATAAAAGAGAACAGAAGAAGTATGCACAAAAGAGAATACAAGAAGAAGGATGCACAAAAAGAGAACAGAAGGATCAGTGCAGTTCAATTGTAACTGTGTAGCTAGATTTAGCCCTTTTTAGCGTTAAATAGCTAGTTTTTAGGTTATAGCTAATTTCTTGCCATATTACAATATATCTAAGCTTTTTTTCTTCTCATATCTCAAATGCAATGTTAGCTTTTGACCGTAGTGGTGCGGACCACTGCTCTAGACATAATCAGAGTTCGAACGATGTAGAAATCATAATCAAATAACTTTGATAGTAGGAGGTTAACGGCAGCGAGTTAAGATGTTTACATGTGGAATCAATTGGTGGTTGGTTGGCTGTTTGGTTCGGTTGCTCTCACCAGTTCTCGGTAGCAGTTAATAGCTTCTGCGGTCGGGGGGTTGGCTAATTTACATAATTTCTTCTTTTTTCTCTGTATGGCAACGAAAGAGGGAAACATAGGCAAAGATAAGTCAATCAATTGTCGAATTTTCCGGGGGGGTGAGTGAGAGTTTAAGCAGTGTGATCTTTGTAGCTCGCTTGATGCCGCCGTCAGAGTTAGTAGTTTGGAGGCGCAGAGCAGAGCCATAACGGAAGCCGGGATGCAGAGTATGTTATGTTAAGAGCAAGCGGCGAGGATGGTTAGGAAACAGCAAACCAAAAACATAGCACAGAGTTAATACAGATAGGATAGATAGAATACTGCGTAATTGCTTTTTCAGAGGCTTAGAGGCGTCAGTCACAGTCATGGTCGTATCGTATCGATTAATAAACATGGTAATTTTATACAAATATCAAAACACACGTCATAAATACATTAACATACTATAAACAATTTGAGAAATACACTTAAGAGCTAGTCCCTGGGCTCCCTGGGCCTGTCTAACTCAGCTCCCTGCTCGGTCGGAGTGACTGGGAGCTGCGAGGATCAGGCCAAGGAAGCCCAAGGATCTCGCGTCGATCAACAAAAACATTTAGAAGGAGAGTGAGCACTTGAAATTTCCTCTAGTCTAAAGTAGGCTTGGTTAGTAGTCGGTTGTTGGTTGCTTGGTTGCTTGGTGACTTGGTGGCTTGGTGCTGATAGTAGTAGAGTGGGTTATAGGATGCAAAACAGAGTGGCGAGCCATCAGCAAACCCAAAAAGAACGCTTGAATGCTTTATTTGATGGCGGCAATGAGCGGGCTTTCGTCGCCTGGAATAAGAAATAGAAGAAAAGAGTTATATTTCACTTTGCTTTCCGTAGAGGTCCGTGGGCACTAATTCACGAGTCTTAATGTACGGCATCCGGGGCCAGACCCAGGTGGCGGGCATCGAGGTCTCGTAGTTGAAGTTGTACAGCTGCATCTCCAGCCACTTGCGCTTGTCCTGCGGTTCCGGGTAGGTGGAAGCCAGGCCTACGGAAAGAAAAATCTCATTGATTCTCCAAGCAATTAAAAGGGGGATTTACAGTAGAGCTGATGAAAAATCTATGCTTTGCACTATCGATTTTTTCGATGTTTTACTAGTGAATCATCGATACTATCGATATTT
>VNJO01008350.1:0-35522 GCA_008042535.1 Drosophila tani
CTGCGATCCTAAGTCGCTCGAAGTGCCCAAACCGAGCAACAACCCAACTAGCAAGTCACCTCATGGTAGTTGAGAAGTGGCTATCCGACTGGCGTATTAAAATAAACGAACAAAAATGTAAACACATAACTTTTACTCTTAACAGGCAGTATCCTTGAATAGTACGCAGATTCCCCAATTCAACGAAGTAACGTATCTCGGCGTCCACCTCGACAGTCGACTAACCTGGCGAAGACACATCGAATGCAAGAAACTACATCTAAAACTAAAAGCTAGCAGCCTTCACTGGATTTTAAACGCCCGATCGCCACTGCGTCTGGACGACAAGGTCCTGCTCTACAACTCCACGCTAAAGCCTATCTGAACATATGGCTCCCAGCTGTGGGGGAACGCGAGCAGCAGCAACATAGACATCATACAGCGCGCGCAATCAAAAATCCTGAGAACTATCACTGGGGCACCATGGTATATTCGCAACCAAAACATCCATAGGGATCTCGGCATTCTTGCAGTAAAAGATGAAATAGACAAGCAAAAGACGACCTATAATAAAAAACTTACTGTGCACCCTAATCATCTGGCAAGAGGCTTGACTCGGGTTTCCAGCAGAACCCGCCTACAACGAAACGACCTTCCAACCCAGCAATAATTTTCAGGGCCATATAACTCTGTGCCAGTCATATGACTGCTAGTTAGGTTATTAATATAAGATTTGACACACTTATTGTTAGTCTCTAAATGGAGAAGATTCAATAAACAACAGCAAAGTAAAATAAAAAAAAAAAAAAAAAATGTCATCAAATGTGCGCACGGCAGACGGCCAGTCGCAGAGCATATTAGGGAAACTTCGGTTGGATATCACTTATCGAGGAACAACAAAACGTTTAAAATTCTACATTGTTCCTTCTTTACCTTGGCATTGACTTTTGGACTGATTTTAACATGTTACCAGCAGGCTTGTCAGCTAAAACAATTTCCAGCTTAGCCTGTACAGAAGACCAAGCAGCTGATAACATCGTGCAACGCGAGCTGACAGACGCTCAGCGTAGTCAATTAGGTAAAACGATTACATTATTTCCATCCTTTTCTGAGAAGGGACTTGGAAAAACAAATTTGCTATATCATGAAATAAATGTAGGTGATGCAAAACCAATCAAGCAGCGTCACTACCCAGTTTCGCCAGCGATAGAAAAACTTATGTATGAGGTAGATCGAATGATTGGCCTTGGGGTCATTGAAGAATCCAATAGTTCTTGGTCCTCGCCAGTGGTGATCGTAAGAAAACCAGGCAAGGTGCGTCTCTGTATTGACTGCCGCAAGGTAAATGAGGTGACAAAAAAGGATGCCTATCCAATGCCTTTGATAGAGGGTATCTTGAGCCGTCTTCCAAAGGCTGAGTACATCACCAGCCTTGACCTCAAAGATGCGTATTGGCAAATACCTCTTGAGCCTGAGTCCAGAGACTAAACAGCGTTTACTGTGCCCGGCAGACCTCTGTACCAGTTTAAGGTAATGCCGTTTGGCCTGACCAACGCTCCATCCACCATGTCCAAATTGATGGATCGCATTATCCCAGCCAATCTTAGAAATGAGGTTTTCATTTATCTTGCACAGACTAAACCAAATTTGTGTATAATGCTTAAGCTTACCAGAAGCGAATAGTGATAAGAAAGAGACAAGAAAACAAAATCTTTTTTTGTAATTTAATCTCGATTAATAATTTAATGAACTACTCTTTCTCAGCCGCCGCAACAATAGTATGGCTATTTATGAATACTGCCAATACTGCACAGGCACATAAGCGGATAAGCATATATATATATATACATACTTATTATATACCATCTGAAAGGTATTGATGTGTAGATCATATATATACATATATATTGGATCTGGCTTCTACGGATCAAAAGATATATAGATTCAATCTTTATTTTCAATTTTTAAAATAAAAGTAATCGAATAATTTTTATTTTTCAATTTATATAATAAAAATTGAAAATAAAAGTTATTGAGTAATTTTTATATAAAAATTGATATTTAATAATTATTACTAATTTTTTATTATTAAAATTAATTTTAATTATTAAAAATCAATTTTTTTTCGTAAAAATTAAGAAATAACTTTTATTTTGTAATTTTTTGCTTTTTTAATTATAACCGTTACAGTCCCTGGTTTTGTCACAGAAATGATTTCGATTTTTAAAAAGCGTCTTCTCGCTCAAGTACGCATACACACACGTGCTCACACACGTGCTAGCGCGCTGAGAGCGAGAGAGGATAGAAGAGGAGAGGAAGATCGTTCGCCAGCGGTGAGAGAGGGACAGGAACTACGCGCATTTTCGTGTCGTTTATGAATCGGTTTTACTTCGTCCCCGAAAATCCATAACGCGCCTAAAGAAGTTTCACTTCAAAAAAAAATCAATAAAACTTAATACAAAAAAAAAAAAAAGTAAGAAGCAAAATATATAAGTGATAAGAAAGAACAAGTGATGAAAAGAACAAACTAAAAGTGAATGTGCAATGTAAAGTGTAATCCCGCAGCTTAAACTTCGATTCCCCAACATGAACGAAAAATAACGAAAAGCTTAAAGTAAATTAACTACAATAAAAACAAAAAAAAGCAAAGAAGAACAATAAACATGCATAAGAAGTCAACGACGAAATAACAATTTAAAAAGAATGCCAGCAAATTTTTTGTCAGCCGATCACCGCTGAAAAAGATCTTTCGCCGGAGGATTGGATCGACTGTGAGTTTTCTTTTACACCTTTTTATCTTATGTTGCCTTGTTTCAATACATAAAAATTTAAATTAGTTTTTGTTTCGTCGCCGGCCGTAAGCGAGGCGCTTTCTGCAATTATTCTTTAAATTTATCCTTTGTTTTGATTATGCTATTAGGGCTTTTAAGCGGTACTTTTAAGTAAAGCTTGCCAGATATGGAACTCTATAAACAGCGATAAGCGTATCTAGCGAGGGCGGATATGTAACTTTCATATTGTGCATGCAGCTAATAATAATGAGCAAACGAAACACATGTGATAAAAATTAAAATATTCTATTACTATATTATATTATATTATACTATATATATTGCTCTTACTGTTTATTTTATATTAACTCCGTTCTCTTCCAGCAACATTTATCTCTCTTTGCCAATGATTTAAAATGAAGTTAGAAATTAAATGCGTTAGAATTCAACATGTTTTTTTTTGCAAATAACTTCAACTAAAATATAAACAATAAATACTAGTACTATAAGAGGAACTTAAATTGAAGCTTAGGAATATAGTTAAAAATTAAATATAGTATTATTAGGATGAAATTTCTAGGTTGTTATTTACTCTAAGAATAAAAGATTATAAAATGAACGCTAGCTAAATCTCTTCTTATCCGGGGGTCATGAAAATCAAAGTGCGCTAGTATGGGTAAACCCTAGTCACTCCAAGGGATCCAAGGGATATGAATTTCAGGACGAATAGGATCATGGTAGGGTGGGCACTTCGCAGTCTTCCGTAGTGACTGGAGTGATGGTGGTTATCTCTCTTTTGTTATCTCATTCTTCTCTTCTTTCCTCCCTTTAGTCGTCTTTTCTCTAAGTCCCTATCTTAGCCCTTATCCTTCAATAATAAATAGTACGCGAATTTAAATTGTTTTCGACTAGCATACGAGCATAATAACGTGGCGGTTCCTTACTTCGTAGATAACCCACCCCATGCCGATCAGACTTATGAAATGCCGAGGACATCGCGTTCTCCGCTATCACGTTTATTTACCAGCAGCTCTCTCTAAATAGATCGTTATATGTTACAATATTGATCTTGATCTGAGAAAACTCATAGTGAAAATTCGGGATGAGGGTTAACAAAAATGTACTGTTAACATTAAAATGTAATAATAATAATAATCTTTCCGCCAACCGGGTGAAGAACTTTTTAACGATATGCTCCGTTTCATATCGGGTAAAGATTTACAAACAAGATTATAAGTACGAAGATTTTGATTTAAAGATTTTGAAGAACATTGTCCTCACTAATCATGAGGAAATGAGGAATAGGGGAAAGAGTCGCTTAGTGTTTGGAGCCCTAAGTGAATGAGTCTGGGGCCCGCGAACCTGAGGACTTATCTTGTTTATGTACTCGTAGATCCGTGATCCGGCCATACTGAAATATCAAGGGCCTTGTCCAGGGGAACATCAGAAAGTCCAATCTTATGCGAAGATATATATCACGTCTTTGCTTAAAATTGAACTTGGAGACCGGAAATTCGGTGCCAGAAACATTCAGTTTGCTGCTCAAATGCGTCTTAACGTCGTTTTCAGAAGCGTCTGGGTTGAGTCTGGGTACAAAAACGAACTTTTTGCGGGCAACACCAGCTAAGTTGCAGTTGATCGGGCGGATCGGGCAAGCGAAGCGTCTTTAGATGCAGCGGCTTGCGACGTTGATGGTTGGTTATTGTTTACTGGTTCCAGACTAGGAGAAATGCTGGAGTCAGTAAGTCTCCAGTTTGGGCCAGCGTTTTGTACTGGTCCAGAAACATCGTCTTCATCGTCAGAGCCGTCAGCTATGGTCAAAACGTTGTTGGTGGTTCCATTTCCCGGGCTGAACAGCAAAAGGGGGTTGCAGGGTCTGTAACTTGTAAATCGTTGTTAGTACTTATACACCTCTTTATGTTTGATGAGTCACTTAGCAGTTTCAATGTTCGTCTGGAAACGGCTTAGTAAAACCTTGAAACTAAAACTCCAGGTGTGTCTGCCGCATAAAAGCTCTCATTTCCTTTTTTATATGGATGCAGCTCGGGCACGTCCAATCCAAACCGTCATAAGTACGAACACGATCCGCAATTCGTGCATCAGTATGCCCCATCTCGGCGCATACAGCGTGTGCAACAATGTCGCAGAGCCAACAACAAACCGTAGAGTGCCGCAAGGTAAATTTGCGGCCAGGCGTATGTACATGTATGTATTTATGTAAAATGCATAATAATAATTAAATATATTAATTAATAATTAATAATTAACTGCAAATTATGGAGTTATTTGTTTTAAGTTGATCTGCAACTTGATGGACATTACTATACGCTCCTGCCTCTGATGACGATTTCTAGTTCGAATTAAAGTACCAATTCTGAGAAAATCGCGGTCAAACATTGCGTAGTTGGCAGCTGGAATTAAACCAATAAAACTTTGATATTTGTACTTCAATGTTGCACAAAAAAAAACTAATGTAGGACCTTACATATCTTGGGTGTTCCCTATACGTCTAAGGCTATACGACTGAAAATATAAATATAAACTATAAAATGCCTAAAGCGAAAACAACAAAATATTTTAATCGTATGCAAGAAAAATTTGATTCTACTATATTTTCTTGCTACTATTTAAATAGTAAAAACTACCATGGCTCACTTAAGTTTTATTATATAAAAAAAAATCGTTGATTCTAATATTTGATATTGCTATTATTTATAATAGTGAATTCTACCACGGATCACTTTGATTTTATTATGGTAACCTTTTTTCAATTATGTGTCACTTTGATTTGATTATTTTTATAATAGACCCAAGGCTTGAATATGTTTTCTACTAAGATTGGCAGATTGGCAGTCCGATGCCTTATTCACTAGGCGAACAAGCAAGCAGGCCCCGGCCGACCAGATTCGAACTAGAATCGAGATGTTCCCTCTGTAGATTCATAATCTTTGCTTAGAGTGACCACTTGATTTAAAAGGAGTTATCTCGCTCGTATTGTCATTCACGCTACTCCAAGGCCAGTTAATTAATTTAAATATAAATGTTTATTTTACGTTAAGCAACCAATTTAATGGTTATAAAACGTAGAGACTGGCAGGAGGGACAAAAAAATCATGGAAACATAACAGCAATGATAGGTAACAATTTTCGATTAAGAATGGAAAAATTAGGAAATATATGTCCCTTCTTTTAGACTATTGGTGAAGGACTCGCGTTCTTTACCTCCCTCTGGTCCATAGGTCTCCTGGATGCCTTCCCTTCAGCCTTCGTCTGGTCATCGGGTTAGCCAATGAAGCCGCTAGGTGGTTGGTGTGGGCCTGAAGGGGACTAATATTGCTCTGTAGAGCAACACTTTGTTATACAGGCTCATCATCCAATTTAGCTTCCTAAGCTTTCCACGGCAAGTTGCTGCTATTTTGTTAATATGCTGCCTCCACATAAGCCGCTTGTCCAGGATCAATCCCAGGTACTGCGCTTGGGGAGATTGGGGGATGAGAGTGTCCTGCAATTTAACTCATGGAAGCATTTGGTGCCTCAGCGAAAAATTGCAGTGCCTCTCTTCGGTATCATCGATATCACAGCGCACTTTCATTGTGTGGGGAAGTGGTGGATATCTAATATGGTGTTGAACAAGAGCTCAAGAAATATTATGCAGCTTTTGAATTTGAAGACAAACTTCTGTCGGACTTACATGGCGAATAGGCTCAAAAACTGGGCAGGCAGTATTAAGAAATGCCAGTGTTTCTTCTAGGTCCTCGCGCTTTGCAAGGTCGAATGGCTGCAATCGGCCTTCCAGTTCGTCAGCAAAAACCAAGGAAATTTCTTAATCCGATCTGCACCAAGTGATGTCAGCACGCTTTATAGGAATTCTGCGAGGCGGCTGACATTTTACTGACCTTGCTGCTTTGCAGAGTTGCTGGTTGTAGAATTTCGTGAGCCCCAAAGTCGATGGTGTGCATTCCAGTCTCCGGTAATTATAAATTTGGGTCCAAGTTCCTCAAATAGAATGCTGAAGTGGTCACTGGTGCGCTGGAAGTTTGGTGGACAATACATAAACGCAATGGATATTTCGCCTTGGTCCGTTATAACTTTGACGGCGACACATTGAGCACTTTTGTGGTTAATTGTTAAAAATTGGTAGTACTTGAGACAGGACTTAATGAGGACTGCAGCGCCCCCACGGTGGCGATCAGCCGGATGGTTAAATTGGTGAATGTCATTCCCATGGAGCTTATAGTATGACCGAGTGCAGAAGTGTGTTTTGCTGACCAATGATAATGCCAATGTGATGTTTTTGTATGAAAAGCTCTAGCTCCGGTGCCTTGTTTTCCAGCCCGTCGGCGTATTCCGTGTATTCCCTTTGTTGGCTTTTCTGGTTCTGCTTCCGGTTCCTACTTCCTAGTGGAGGCCACTGTTGCTGCTGCTGAAGACTGGTCCCTTGCGGTGGGCTAGCCTGTTGTGCTTGGGGAGATCCACCGGCGATGTTCGCGTAGAAGTGCGTTGCCACTACACCTCTTCATTCAATAGTTGGTTGTTGAGGGAGGTTACGATGGGCTGTAGCACTTCTACGTCGACTTACTGTCTGCTGGTAGACGACACAGTTTATGCATTTCAATGGATGGATATCTCGTTGGCAGGCTTCAATGGTATGCTGCTGACCACATCGTACACAGTTGAATTCTTTGTAACAGTTATTTTTTGTGTGGTTAAAGAATTGGCACCGATAACAATGAACGACATCGTCCTTTTTGTGAGGAAATTCAACTTAAATACGTCCGGCGACAGAATGTCTTAAGCTCATGAATTTCTTTGTTGATAGCGGCTGGCTCCAGTTCAACAAAGACTAGGCTGACGAGCTTTGTTTTGTCGAAACGCCTTATGGGCAGTGTTGCCAACTTTTGTTGAAAAAAAAGGTGTTTTCGGCGGGACAAGGGTTTTTTTTTTTCCAAAAAATCAAAAAAAAAAATCGTAAAGATTTTCATACAAATTTTGAAATTAAACAAAAGGAAAAAATCCTTTTATTTTCAAAAAAATCTGAAAAAACGCGCACAACTTTTACTTTATTATACCTGGTACCCATAGGGTTCAAGGGTATTAAAACTTAGTGCAAACCGGAGACAAAGATTCGCATACCCTAGAATCCGGCCCGAAAGACCAGCAACTGCTCGGGGGTGCAAACGCCAATGCACATCATAGCGTGTGAGGGAACCCAGACATCAACGACAGAGGTGAGTCACTCTTAGAATTTATACTTTCACTTTTATGGGTTAGTGCCAACTGAGAATGTATGTAACAGGCAGAAGGAGGCATCTCCGACCCCAGGGTATTATGAGTTAGGGCCAACCGAGAATGTATGTAACAGGCAGAAATGCCTCCTTCCTCCTTCTCTCCGACCCCATAAAAAATATATATTCTTGATCAGCATCACCAGCCGAGTCGATTTAGCCATGTCCGTCTGTCCGTCTGTCCGTCTGTCTATCCTTGTGAAACAACAGATCTCAGAGACTATAAGAACTATAAGAACTGTTGCACGCAGATTAAGTTTGTTTTAAAATTTGGCCACGCCCACTTCCGCCCTCAAAAATCATAAAAAACGTTTAATAAGCCATACTCGTTATTTCGGGTTACAGTTAATAGATACAATAAATGAATAAAATAGAGCGGACGTTTGCTGAAAATTTCAGTAAAATCGGATGAAAAACATGCGAGATATTAGCAATAAGGTTAGAATTTTAACACATTCCCCTAAGGCACTGCTGTTGCAAGCTATAGCCGACATGTGGCGCAATCGAGCCTTGGCCGCGCGATATAATGGCGCCAACTGCAGAAGAAATGACAAAAGAATAGAGCAAAAAATTACAAAAATAACATAATTCATTTTTTGGCGTCCTTACATATCAAATCATAAATCATTATATCATTCATATTTAAGTATGACATTAAATTGTTTAGGTCAGGAGCTAACTCGAGAGGCGATATTTTTAAAAGTATCGAAGTAGAGTATGATAATGTATGTATGTACAATTTTAAATTGCCTTTTAGTGCAAAGCACAAAGGTTTAGGTGCCGGGTATCTCTCTGTCGAGCACAGTCGACTGTAGCTTTCTTACTTCTTAATTATAGAAAGTAAACACAAAAAATCTTAGACCAACTAAAAAAAAAAACACAAAAAAAACTTCAAATATACAAAGAAAAACTTAAACCGAAAAATAAAAAACCTCGAAACACTTCATAAAAATGGAACACCCAAACATAAAATCATTGTTGATTATTAATTAATTACATATTATAAAAAAAAATCTAAAGTCTAAGCGTCATGCATCTTAGATTGACAGTCCGATGCCTTATCCACTAGGCTAAGGGGCAAGCAGGCCCGGCCGACAAGATTCGAATTATACTCGAGCATTGCGGGCGCCACGGTCAAACTGCGGGAGAAAATCTTAAAAAGCCAGTAAATAGAAATTAAAAAAAAAAATCCTTGCGTTTGGCGGGATTTAAACTCAGACCATTCTTGCATAAAAATCGTTTGCCCAGCGTTGAGTCCTCTAGGCTATACCGTATATAAAGTAATGGGCAGCGATTGTCACATCCAGTGTTGCCAACTATTGCTGAGAAAAAAAGCTGTATAGCTTCCACATTTTCCTAATGAATTTACAAAATTCTCTTGCATAACCCAACTTTGACAGAATTGATATAAAATTTATTATTTGAATAAAAGGAAGAAAAATGAATAAGAAGCTGAAATTAAAACTAAAAACTAAATCCTTGGATTTCGCGGGATTGGAACTCATACGTTTCTTGCTTAAAAAACGTTTGCCCAGTGCTAAAGCCTATGGGCTATTCATGGGAGCACAATCGCTTTGGTACACCCAAAAAAAAAGTCATAGAATCTATACGAATGTTACATGTATTCTATATTTTCGAGTATTAAATTTTTTTTAATAAGATGCTTTCGAAAGTATAAAAATTATACTTAATTTATTAATTTTATACCATAGAGTAGTATTTATAGTATTTTTTTAAGTATATTTTTAATACTATTTCGTAAAGGTTTTATACTACGCAGTTTAACAAATCGTATAAATTCTATCCTCTTGCTTATAAATTCTAAGCTATTTCAAAAAAAACTATACAGTGCTGGCAAGCAAAAAGTATAGATCCCATATTTTTTGTATAAAAATAAGCTTTTTGTCCGTATATCTAAAAAGTCGTAAAAAATTGATTTATTTCGCTATGATGCTCGTTTCGACCATCGCTTTATTATCTACTTTTGGTTTTAACAGCATCCTTATAAATTATGTTATGTTTTATATTACACTAGCTTACACTCAAAATTTTCAAAGCCTGTTGATGCGAAATTCTGGTAGAGTTGAAACCCCAGATCACAAAAATGGCTTTAATTTTTTTTCTATGGATACTTTTTTTTAAAGATTTTTTAAAGTTTTACACAAAAAAAAAACCTATTTACGCGTCAAATTTTTTATTTTAGAGGTAATGACCTAAACTTTCGATTTTAAAACAGTTTATGTATATTGGATAAGTACTTTGTGTGCTATAGCTCAATAAACTTGAAAAAGTGAAAATTTCAATCCGTTAACTTAAATGTTAACGTGCTGCTAGCATCCTAAAAACTCGAAAAAAATTCGTTGGAAAATCAAAACGTGTTTTATAATAAAGTTGATTGCCCAAAGTATCAAACAGGCCCACAACTCCAGAAATCCGTTGAAATATAGATTTATCGTGGATTTTCAAAGTTAAGTAAAATGAGAAATGTTAAAAAAAAATTCGCTGGATGCCTACTAGATTAAAGGTACAGTGTTGGACAACTCCCTTAGATGGTCTGTTAACTTTGCTAGATGTGATGAACAGTCGGATTTAGCTATGAAAAAAAGCTAATTCGGTGTCCATGGTTCGTCAAAGCTCGGCGAGATACGAAAATAAAGCATATACGCATTTTTTGAATCACTATCAAAGGGTCGAATATTACCTTTCTGTAAAAATTTACCGCACATATAACAAAATATGTTTGGATCATTTAATCAGGTCAATTTTTTCGATTTATTCGACTGTGCTCGACTGTGAGATACCCGGTACCTAAACGTTTGCGCTTCACACTAAAAGGCAATTTAAAATTGTACATACATTATAAAAGTCTACTTCGATACTTCTTAAAATAAATCGCCTCTCGAATTAGCTCCCGACCTAAACAATTTAATATCATACTTAAATATAAATGATACCACGGCCAACGCTCGAATGCGACACCTGTCGGCTACAGCTTGCAACAGCAGTGCCTTAGGGCGGTGTGTTAAAATTCTAACCTTATTGCTAATATCTCCCAGTTTATCATCCGATTTTACTGAAATTTTCAGGAAACGTCCTATTTATTTTATTTATTTATTGTATTTATTTACTTTAGCCCGAAAATAACGAGTATAGCTTATTTAACGTTTTTTATGATTTTTGTGGGCGAAAGTGGGCGTGTCCAAATTTTAAAACAAACTTGATCTGCGTGCTACATATTTCAATGTTGTCACCAAATTTGGTAACTCTAGCTCTTATAGTCTCAGAGATCTGTTGTTTCACACGGACGGACAGACGGACAGACGGACATGACTAAATCGACTCGGCTGGTGATGCTGATCAAGAATATATATACTTTATGGGGTCGGAGATGCCTCCTTCTGCCTATAATACCCTTGTACCCTATGGGTACCGGGTATAAAAATAGTAAATTGTGCCTAATTGGGATCAAATCGCTCCATATAATATTGCTCGCCCTCTAGGCCGAGTTTTTCGACGTTTTGAGGCAATTTTGTTCTCAAAAGTTGAAGATAACATGAGCTAATAATAATCCTTTCGACGAAGACAAAGTATCCAACGCCTAATACCTACTTGAAGGCCTAAACCCTGGAATTAGTGCCAGCAAGCTCATATAAAGCTATCAGGTGCATATGGCGTAGCTCTGTATGTCGATCGCGCCAAATATATGGCCTTCAAAATATCAAAATATGTTAAAGTTAGTCTCGTTTTTGCAAATACCTTCATTTAGGAAGGATATTGGGCAATTCGCGTGCTCCCTGGCAAAATTAAGTTGGTACTGTTGAATTTTCAGCCTTATAAATGGCTTCTTCAAAGTTACTTGGCCATTAAAGTTATGTTCTCGCAATATTCGGTAGTCGGTTTTCGCGGAACAATTTTTGCCAGTTCATTCTCAATATATACTGCTTGTTTGGTGCCGATATCATCGGATTAAGTGTACTTTTAAGGATAATTCGTGTGTCTTCATGCCCACTAAATAATATTATATGGATCATTTTGGCCCATATCAGCCGCCAATTATTTTTATTTTTAGTTTTTTATATTACTAGGCCTTTAATTTACCATTTAATCAATATTCCTCTTAGTTGTTTTATTTTTAAAACGTCTAAGGGCCGATTCCCGTTGCTCAATAGATGAGCAGGGGCTGATCTTCTGAAACTAGCAAAACTTTTCTTTCAGTGTATCCAAAAAAAGTTAAATGTTTTAAAAATTAGCTGATATTGTGTTCAAAAGATTACATAAGAAAAAGTTTGTCTGTTATCACAATTCACGAAATAGATTAACCTAAAGATCTTGCACGAAAAAAGCTGAGACATTGAAGAAGTCAATATTTTAACTTTTTTGTAAATTTAAATTAATTTATTATTGAATTGAATTGTAAAACAATAGTGGATTTTTCTATATATTAAAATACTATTAAAAAAAAAAGCATTAAAATTATGTTTATATATCATGTGCTACACGACTTTAAAATTTGGTTGAACCTCTGCACGAAATCTATTTTTAGATTCACCAAGACTTGACAACAATCCCTAACGCAACAAACCGAATAGCACTTAATTATTGCTAACGCCATTTGTAATCAAATTTTCGATATAGGTTAGTATAAAAATTATACTCGAAAAACATACAATTTAAACTCTTGAGTATAAAAGCTATACTTCTCAGTATAAAATGTACATTATTAAGTATGAGATCAATACTAAGCTCTTTATACTGCTGTGTAAAATCTTGGTTTTTTTTTTGGGTGTACCTTGTACTCACAGTCGAGCACTCTCGACTGTAGCTTTATTACTTGTTTATTCTTGTTTGGAAAATACCATGTATGAGGCCGGTGTACTTGTAGATGCGGTGCACCGCTGCACTGTGGCTCGTTTTCTCAAAACACGTTGCAAAATTAATAACTTTTGTTCTATTGAAGGTATCTACTTAATTTTTTTTATAATAATTTACAAATCTCCAAAATTTTTTAGAAAGTAAGTTTTTTAGGTTACGCCCATTAAAAGAGTCGTAATTTATTCGGCAAACTATAAAAAAAAAGGTTTCATAGGAATCAATGAACTTAAAAATTCAAAATGAATGAACAAATTTTTTTTAATACTCATTCTATAAATTACAACAAATTTACATTAAAAAAATGACAATAAAATGTTTTTTTTTTTTTTGCAACTCCGGTACTTGAAGCTATACTGTTTGCTGCCTTGCCGTTTTTCATACTACAAAGTGCCAGATTGGTAGCATGGTTTGATATGAACCATTATCAAAATCTCGAAATGCGCACAATAGTAGCAGTGTTTTTTTTTTTGGTTTGTTAGTTGAATATCTCCACTAATTTTTAGTATTATCTAGAGCTCGGCGAAATATGGTATTTTTTTATTTTCCACTAAAAATTGAAAATAAGGAAAAAAAGACTTTTTTTAAATCTAAATCAAAAAGAAGTGCAAACAAAAATTTTCATTTTCTTTTTAATTCAGGTTTAAAATTGGTTCCTTAAAGCAGAAAAATATTTTTTTTCTTTGAACTTTACTACTTTTTTAGAAAACTTAATTTAAATCTGTCGATTTAGCGAGTTTTTTACATTTTTGTAACTACAGGAAATTTGACAGACTTTGAGCAGCGACTATATATACTAAACAAATTTTGTAAATTATAAAATGTTGGTTTTGAATAGCTTGATTAATTCCTAATTGAATGGTATCAAAAGATTTGCTAAATTCAACAACCCGAAATCCGACTTTTGCAACGAGTTTTCGTAAAATGAGCCACAGTGCGCTGCCGGTCTCTGATATATACTTTATATTTAAATAAATATCATGGCAAATTTATAATATCCTCTGCAAGCGTATAAAAATAAGCCACTCTGTAATAATGACGTCTAATTTACAATTTGAAGAATACAGTCTCCCAATGGTTGTATAAGTCTACCACACTTTGGTCGTCACTATTAGTCTTCACCCATAACATTGAAAAGTTTACGATCTCTTAAGAAAAAAAGTTTAATTTATACAAAAACAAGAAAGAAAACTAGCTTCGGTAGGCCGAAGTTTGTATACGCTTGCAGTCTGCGGTAAAATTGAAAAAATTTAAGTTTGTAAATTTGTATAACATTTATCAATCTAGTTCGTATTTACTTTTAAAATTATTATTTTTTTCTAGCCCCACCTCGAATTTGGAAAAAAAAAATATTTTCCGTCGGCAACAACAACTTTGGTTGGCAGTGCTGCCGTACTATTGGTTGGCAGTGCTGCCGTACTATTGGTAAAAAAGAGACAAACATTAAAAGCTGGGCATTAATAATGTTCAAGAAGGATAAAAAAGGTTTTAATAAATAAACCAGTTTGTTTTAATGTTTAAATGGTATTTTTTACCAATAAAAAAAGGTATAAAAACTCAAAGGTTTCAAAGGGTGGCAGCCTTTATTTGGCTTTAAAAAAAAATTTAAAAAAAAAATAAGGACATTTAAACATTCCGTTTACTTCTTAAAACATCTAAGTTAACAGTTTGAGCAATAAAAACGATTAAATTTTTCAATAACAATTCGTTAACAAAAAGTTTGTGAAAGCCGAAGCATCTTAAAACGAAAACGTACGTTTTTTCCCAAAAACAAAACGAAAACAAAAATTGAAAACCGGAGCCCGCCTGATAATATTGAATTTATGAATTGAATGTTTCAATGTATCTCAATGTATCGAGGTGAGATTAAAGTGACGATGGCACATTCAACTCAAAAAATTTCTGATACAAAATTTAATTTTAATTAATAGTTATTTAAACAAAAAAAAATGGGAAAGTTTTTAATTGGTTTCAAAATCGGCACGCTGCTTGTTTTGCCTTTATAAATTTTTCATTGTTACTAATTTTGATGAGAAAGCGAATTTTCGGAGATATGTGTTGTACCCCAAAATATCTCAAGGGCTATCAAGGGCCTGAAGTGACTATAAAAATTGTAAAAACCCTTAAACAAAAAAATGTTTATACCCGGTACCCCCATAGGGTACAACGGTATTATAAGTTAGTGCCAACCAAAAATGTATGTAACAGGCAGAAGGAGGAATATCCGACCCCATAAATTATATATATTCTTGATCAGCATCACCAGCCGAGTCGATTTAGCCATGTCCGTCTGTCCGTCCGTGTGAAACAACAGATCTCAGAGACTAAAAGAGCTAGAGTTACCAAATTGGTTGACAACATTGGAATCTGTTGCGCGCAGATCAAGTTTGTTTTAAAATTTGGCAACGCCCACTCCGCCCTTAAAAATCATAAAAAACCTAAAATAAGCTATACTTGTTATTTTCGGGTTAAAGTTAATAAATACAATATGGTAAATTAATTGGCTCGAGCGGACGTTTTTTGAAAATTTCAGTAAAATCGGATGATAAACATGGGAGATATTAGCAATAAGGTTAGAATTTTAACACACACCCCAAAGGCACTGCCGCATGGCCGCATAGCCGGTGGCGCATTCGAGCCTTTGCCGCGCGATATAATGTCGCCAACTGCTGTGGAAATGAGAATAGAGCAAGAAATAAGAAAAAATACCATATTTAATTTTTTGACGCCGATTTAGCGGGTTTTTATGAGTCCTTATAAAATGTATCATTTATATTTAAGTAAGACATTAAATTGTTTAGGTCGAGAGCTAATTCGAGAGGCGATTTATCACTATGGACGGCAGTCCAGGTAGTGACGATGAGCACCGAGACTGTGGTGCGCAAGGAGACTACTATATACAGTACTAATTAAAAACACTTTAAATATTTTTGTTTAAATAACTATTAATCGTCACAAAATTAGGTATCAGAAATTTTTTGAGTTGAATGTGCCATCGTCACTTTAATCTCACCTCGTTAAGAGTTGTTTTTATTTGATTAAAAACTAAACAAAAAATAGAACTGTGGTCCGCACCATTACAATCACATCCCAACATTGCATTTTTATGAGTGAAAAAATAACGATCCATCGTTTGCACACAAAGAGAAAAAAAACGGAATAGTCGGTGGGGTGTCGGGATAGTCTCGATACTATCAAATATAGCATCTACCATTTATAAATACTACGTGGTGTCCAAAAAACCTATTCAGTATTCTAATAAAACAAGAAAGCAAGCTAACTTTGGCAAGCCGATGTTTGTATACCCTTGCAGTCTGCAATTGAATAATTGAAAGTCGATCCATTTAGGGAAAATTAAAAAATATCGAACTTTTTAAATTTGTATAACATTTATCTACTCATTTTACATTTTACATGTAACATTTTACATTTCATATAAATCAACTGAACGTTTGTATGGCAGCTATAAGATATAGGTGTCCGATCTTAATGAAATTAAAACCGTAATTCTAAAAACATATCTTTATGAAAATTTATGAAAATTCGTTGAAAAACAGAGAAGTAATATTTTTTCTCCCATTAATTTTCCGATCATTCCTAGGCAGCTATAAAATATAGTGGTCCGATTCCAGACGTTCCGACATATATAGTAACTGCGATAGAAAGAAGACTATCTGCAAAGTTTCATTCAGATAGCTCAAAGACTAGTTTGCGTAGCAACTGACAGACAGACAGACGGATAGACGGACATGGCTAAATCGACTCGGCTGGTGATGCTGACCAAGAATATAAATCCTTTATGGGGTCGGAGATGCTTTCTTCACTGCGTTGCAAACTTCTGGCCAAAATTATAATACCCTGCAAGGGTATAAATAACAAATATTGAATCTTAAAAATAAAATTAAAAAATATGTATTATTTTATATTAACTGAACCCTATTGAATAGTTAGGATTATAAATCATATATAAAACAATTTCTAAGTTAATGACGCCAGCGGCCTCATCCAAGGACACTTCAACTATGTGTGCTAAAGACTTTAGATTTACTGTCGGAGCGTATAGATCGCAGCTCGAAGCTCGGCGCTCATAAAACGACAACAAATCAGCTGAGCCATCTTCCAGCGATAGATATAAAAGTGAGCGTTGATTCGCTGCGGTCAGTCCATACATAGACGCCAACACCATGCTTAGAACTATTTCGATTCTGGCTCTGCTAGCATCCAGCATAGCCATTATGGCAGACGCGAAGCCGATTTTTATCAAAGTTATTGCACCCAGCGGTGGTATGTTACCTGTCGGTTTATTTTCTCTTCCATTAACTAACCTCCCATAAATTTCTTCAGGATCCTCTGCTGGGAGCTATCAGAATACACCGACGACCTCACCCGTCAACACCCAGCTGATCTCTAGCCTCATCTCTACTAAGATTCAGCTGTTAAATAGCTTGCTGCAGGCTAAGTCCTCGGGGGGTGGCTTTGGGTTCGGATTCAGTAAGTTCGTCACCTTCTCCACTACCACAAGCACAACGGAGAAGCCGGTCACACACTACACTACTGAGGTAAACACAGACTTTTCTCCGGATGAAAGCTCTACAAGTTCTACTCAAACCATCTACTCGACAACCACAGAAGGTGCTGTCGAAACGCCGAAGCCCACAGTACATCCCGAGCGTCCAGTTAAGACAACCACGACGCCAGTGATTCCAGTCAAGAGCACCACAGGGGTTCCAGAAATACCCACCCCGACGAGTGTAACCACTGGCTATTCCTATCAAACTCCCATCCCTAGTACTGTCACAAACGAAGTAGAAAAATATTACTTGCCAACTTCTCTTACCTTACCTTAAGCAACCAATAAAATGTTTAACTTAGCTACTGCGATTAAAAGGCTAAACACTAACATTATATATCATACTATAATAACTTAATAAAGTTTCGTCTGAGAAGGTTTTCGTGTGCCTTATAACTGTGATAGGCATTTTTTTTCGCGGAAGTGTTTCGATGCTTCTAGCATATTGCTAATAATGATAATGGTCTGCTCTGTAGATTGCTGTCATTCTAGTGGTTTTCCGTCTCAATGCGAGGCGTTTAGCATACAAACCGGTTTCTGTAAGAATGAGTTGGGCCACAAAATAAATATTAACTCTGTCAATCGTTGCTTATACAGATCGGTAGACAAAATCTAAGTCTTTTGAGCTAGCTACAAATAACTCACTATTTCAAGGTTACTCACCGGCATAACCACTCCCAGCGAAATCCAAATATAATATGGGCATTTCCAGCAAGAGGTCAACCAGACCCGAAAATTAAAATGTTCATTATCATCGTATTTTTGTGTATATATTTATAAAGAAACTTCAAATCAAAATCCAAATTTTCATAACATAATGGATACATAGCATTTGTTTGTATTTTCATGTCAAAATCAGCATAAAAAGTAAAAAACGACAATTTGATCACTTTTTGCTACTTTTAAAGACATTTTTATATATAATTATTTTCAATGCAAAACATACGAAATCTTCCTTATTTTCTCTTTGAAATCTATTAAGAACAATTTGATTTTAAAAAAAATATGAAGATATTCATAGAAAGACCTGAGATAAAAAATATATGGAAATCTTATACCGTTCGCAATGTACCTTTACAAATCAGAAAATAAATCAAAAAATGGTTATATTTTTTAAAATAACTTTTACCAATGTAAAGCTTTATTATTTTAAAGTGGTTTGAAGTTTTGATCATTCGTGATGGACTGATTTCTACAAATAATTTCGAAACGACCAGTACCCAAACCTTGTCTTTTAGAACACAAATAGTACTGGAAAATGCAATGATCGTGCTGAAAAATTTAAAAAGGCAAAACAGGCAGCGTGCTGATTTTGAAACTAATTAAAAACTTTTTACATATTTTTGTTTAAATAACTATTAATCGTCACAAAATTTGGTATCAGAAATTTTTTGAGTTGAATGTGCCATCGTCACTTTAATCTCACCTTGTTAAGAGGTGTTTTTATTTGATATTCATTAGCAAAAGAATAAAATATTATTTATAGAGTATGAAGGAATCTAATAATTTTACCTTGATAGTATGAAATAAATAATTAAATTACTTTTCATAAAAAATATAAAATGTTTAAGAAAATAAAGTATCCATTTTTTTACAGTGTATGGAAAAGCGTATCTAATAATGTGCCTTCCATTGTATAAAGTTATTTTAACTTATGAAAATAAAATAAAATTAATTTTTAAGTGTACCTAGTTAAGTGCCGTGCACTGTATGAATGTAAATTCGGTATACATTGAGGCAGGTCAGCCAAGCTCTGATCAGAAGGAAGAGCCAAAACAAAACCCAAGTACAGCTGCAATCAGTGCACTGATAGATAAGGGCACATGGGCCAGAGAGGGACTGGCAAAAATGTACGGGGACAAAATTTAATAATTAGGAACAGGTGAGAGGCTAGAACAGTACCTATGCATATTCACAGAAATGTTTGTTTGACACTTACTTTTCTTATGGGTCCATCGGAGAAAGATCTTTCGCCGACCTGTATGGGAGTCCAAATTGGGTTTGGTTGTGTTTGTGTGATTGCATTGGGTTTGATTGTGTTTATTTTCACTTGTTCACATCTCTGGGACTATTATTGTTGTTGTTGCTTATTCATTGTCTTTGGTTAAGCTGAACTTTATTTATCTCGGCAGCTCTTTTGTACACTCAAATAAAATTTACTTTGCATCCACCATCTTTCACTTGAATATTGGATACAAAGAAAAAAAATAAAAACAATTATAAAAATAATAAATAAAAGAATAAGATGAACTCAACAAAAACGCAAAATAATAAAAAATAATAATAAGAAAGAAAATTAACAATAATACAAAATAATAAATATGAAAATAAAAAAATAAAAAATAAAGAAAAGTAATAAACTTAAAACAAATCAGGAACAAAATATTATAAATGAAAATCCGGGGAAGTAGTGAGACAGATTTCTCGCACTGTAGAGCGGAGCTGAGACGTCACGTGGTTTTTATTTGTTCAGGTTAGGTTGACACCGCGTTTTTCAACCGAATATTTTCTGGCGATGCCAACACGTTTTTTTTCCTCTCACTGCTTCCACTATTTTTGGGCACCGACTTTTCCGCTGTTTCGGGCACTGTAGTTGTTGCGGATGAGGCTCGCTTATACGGAAAACTTTTTGATTTTTTGCGGCTACAGGTTGTTTTGTCGATGTATGATGGGCTGAGCAAGCTGGCTACAGCGGCGGCTGATCTTTTAAGATCAACTGATGACTTGGGTGGGCTCTTTATTGAGTTTTTGCTCAATTAAACAAGGACTGGTGATGATATTTTTGGCAACATAATACCTGGTGCCAGAACTACGAAAAAAACGTACAAATTAGTAAAACGATTGAAATGCCCTTTTTTTTTGTAAAAATAATTACCCACAAAGGCCTGGCACGAATACTGGACTGATATTTCTTCTTTCTTCGTATGGATGGTTGGCGGATGGGTATTTTAAGGCACTTTAAATAACTTAACATCGTTGGTTTTTTTTTTTTTAAGACTTTGAGCTGGACTTAAACACGTCTGTATATTTAGAAAATCCGGAAGAAAAGAGAACGTGGGAAAGCTTGGCTTTACGGATGTACCCCTCAGCGACGGCATAGGCTTGCATTTCCCCACGCAATCGACTAGTTTTAAGTATGAACGGAGACCTGCATTAGTGCAAACGCTGCACACTAGGTGGCGTGGCCGATAGTGTAGGGTCGCCACTTCGGTGAGTCACGATATAAAATAAGATATGTAGGGATATTTGTAAAACATTCTTGAGCAGATTTTGTTTGCCTACTTTTAGGAAACTGGAGTGACAAGCGCCACTACAGGATTCTACCAACTCGGAGACAGACGAGAAGGGTTGACTCTTCTTATGCAAGTCTCTTATGATCACGGACTCACACCACCTTGCTCTGCCCAAGGAGAAGTAAGTGGAGGAGGTGCTGCTTCCGGCGGAGAAGGGAAACTTCGAGTATCCGCCACCGACCCGGCTCCTGTGCAGGCTCCGCCACCGGTTTCGTTAGAACATGACGATGAGGCATATTGGAAGAAGTGAGAGGATCCCTGCGCACCGCCGCCGACGCCTTCTGCCCACAGGGCTCGGCTATCTGAAGCTGTCCGCCTTTAAGCTGAAGAAGGCTACTGCCAAGCCCAAGTAGAGTCTTACAAGAAGCTGGTGAGAAAGGGGGCGTCTAGGACTGCCGCTCGTAACGTAGGAGGAGGCGGTGGCCGCCAGGCAGCATATACAGAATAGATGCCAGCTATGATCGTTCTGAAGTGTAATAGTCAGTTCATTCAACAGATCGCTAAACGAAATGTGTACATATTAAATGCTAATTAGCTTAACAACATAAAGAAAGTCATGCATTATTTCCATATTTTTTCAGTAAGCGGGCAATCAACTTCATTTACTCAAAACAACAGCTGGCAAGTGATGGTAGTTGGGCAAAATCACACATCGATAGGCAAAAAAAGGCTGACATAATCGATACTATCGAACAAAACCTCGAAAAAGCGATTTTTTTCTCATTTTTGTCACTACTATATTTTTATACCTTATACACAGAGAAAAAGTCACTTTTTGGCCAAGAAGCGGATTTGGAAAAGCAACTGTAGTAGAAACGGGGCCTGACTCTAAATATTTCGGAAATGTGCGGAATAGCTGTGTCTTTCCTATCGCACTCTAGAATTTGTTTCATTTTTCTCAAGACTTTTTCCCCCAGTCAGGCCACTCCGTTGGTGTAGCAATAAGACTAGAATACGTCTTTCACGTTAGCTACAAATACTAGGACTTGATTAAAATAAAATCAGTTTGAAATTGTAACTCAGGAAATAAAAACGTTTTTTTATTCAGCAAGAGTATACAAACTCAGGCTTGCCGAAGCTAGCTTCCATTCTTGTTCACGACGAGTCACAGTTCCGAGTTAATTTAACTTTATAATGTTGTTAGTTAGATTACTATAACAAGATTGTATACACTTATTGTTAGTTTCGTAGCTAAAAAACTGAGAGACTAGTTTGCGTAGCAACGGACAGACGGACAGGGCTAGATCGACTCGGTTGGTGATGCTAATCAAGAATACGAGTATATATATACTACCTTCACTGCGTTGCGAACTTCTGGACAAAATAATAATACACAGCAAGGGTATAAAAACAACTTTAAAAATGTTATTGAGCTAAATATAAGGACAACGAGAAAAGTAAAGACGCCTACTAATTCCTTACCTTTAATAAACATAAATTGGAAATTTAAATGAATCTTGTTAGCTGACATTAAGGCGCGGAACGCCCTCGGTTATAGTTGGCTACATCATCTGGGCTTCATAAGCAGGAGATGGAGTTAGGTCGTGAAGCTTTAGAGGAAGTCTTACAAAGCTTGATTGAGAGCCTTGGTTATAATCCGCGATACGCGCCATCGTCATAAAAGTTAAGCGAATAACAAA
Source organism: Drosophila tani (assembly GCA_008042535.1). NCBI lineage: Eukaryota > Metazoa > Arthropoda > Insecta > Diptera > Drosophilidae > Drosophila > Drosophila tani. The sequence continues at coordinate 22,408 of VNJO01008350.1, forward strand.
TGTGACGTCGACGAGGCTTGTAAATAATTTAAATGTAATCGCGAACATCCGCAGTGACATTAACCAACTGACTACACCCACAACCATCGACGACTTTCCTGCCTGTTTATTTCCAACGCACTATGGGGCCTTTAGAACAAACGGCGGACAGTGGCTCGATTGCTCAAAACACGTTGCAAAATTAATAACTTTTCAACTATTGAAGTTATATGCTTTACTTTTTTTTATAATAATATGCAATTCTACAAATTTGTTTGTATTAGTTTTTTTAAATTACGCCTACAAAAAGGGGCGTAATTAATTCGGTAGTGTTTTACTAAAAAAATATTTTTTTCATAGGAATCAACTTAATTTTGTAAATTTTTGAAAATGTGAAAAAATTTATCTCTTTTCTTAACTTTGAAAATCCACGATAAATCTATTTTTCAACGGATTTCTGGAGTTGTAGGCCTGTTTGATACTTTGGGCAAACAACTTTATGAAAAAACACGTTTTCCAACGGATTTTTTCGAGTTTTTAGGATGCTAGCAGCACGTTAACATTTGAGTTAACAGATTGAAATTTCCACTTTTTTCAAGTTTATCGGCCTTTAGCAGACAAAGTACTTATCCAATATACATAAAGTGTTTTAAAATCGAAAGGTTAGTTCATTACCTGTAAAATAAACGATTCGACGGGTAAATTGGTTGGCTACAACTCGAGCCATGAAATGATAAACGTAAACTGAGGAAATTTTTTTTTGTGTAAAACTTTAAAAAATTTAAAAAAAAAACGTATCCATAGAAAAAAAAATTAAAGCCATTTTCGTGAACTGGGCATTCAAGTCTACCAGAATTTCACATCAACAGGCTCGGAGCATTTTTTTTTTCATTTTGTAAACTGGTGTTATCTACAATATGCTTTTTAAATTAGTTGATAATCTTACTTGGTTAAAAACTAATTAATTTTCCAACGGAGAAAGTCAAATGGCCCCACTGTGCAACACCTCAGTTTCCCAATTTCAGTGAAATGGCATATAAAGTATCTCGTAAATTGTTAATTAAATATTTACTCCAGATTGTAAATACTTTTCGTTTACTATGCTTGTGGTTGTGGTTTTTCTAAACCACAACGATCTAACGATATATTTTAGTTCTCTAGCCACATTTTCAGTCAATTTAGAGGCTGATTTACTTAGCGTCTGTTCTCTTAATCCAAGTCAATTGTGCTTGACTGTGAGATACCCGGTACCCAAAGTTTCACTTCCCGAACAAACACTCTGTCGAATTAGAACAATTTTTAATTAAGAACAAGTAGGAAGGCTATATTCGAGTGTGACCGACTGTGAGATACCCGGTACCCAAAGCATTGTGGGTGAAATTATATAGCATATGGACATGAAAAAAAGAAAATGGGGACAAATAAAAAAATGTTGCTAGAAACATGTTGAGTAACACCCAAAAAAGACAAAAGTTGCTAGGGACATGTTGAGCACCACTCACGTGCGCTTTCATCATAGAAGAAGAAGAAGCACACACAGAAACTTCTCCATTTAATAACTTCCATGTTTATTATCCGATTATACACAAATATTCCAAAAACTTCCACGAATGCCTATTTATATATTTTATCTATTTACCCTAAGCCTAACTCTAGCTCTTCTAGTCTCTGAGATCTGTTGGTTCACAGGGACGGACAGACGGACATGGCTAAGTCGACGCTGGTGACGTTGATCAAGAATATATATACTTTATTCTCAGTTGGCAGAATTTGCAATGAAAATTACGCTTTTTTGAACTATTTAACTTAATATCCGCTTAACACTAACACTTCGACGGAGCCGAAGTTTTTATTCCCTTGCAGATCCTTTTATACTACATAAATAAAACTCCTTCATGATGACTGTAAGGTGTTCGATAAGTAAGAGCTACGGCATTCGGAATTCGGCTATCGACAAATATCCTATCTATTTGTGTCAAGTGTTTTGTGGTAGCAGGATTGCTATCATAATGAAAGTATTTAAAAACCTTTCGAGATCTCAAATGGAATTATTGCTTATTTGTGATACTGATTGACATTTGAATCATTCGCCTTATTTTCTCCTATCTTTCCTATGACAGCTAAACTATATAGTGGTTCGATTTGCATGAAATTAGAAATTTATAGCTACAATAATTATATTAAGAATCATATATATAACTTGAATCCGATATCTTTAAAAACAACTAAAATCAACTATTTCGGGTCAATGGTTCCTTTGGGAGCATTAAGATATAGTGGTCCGATTTGCATGAAATTTAAAATCTATACCTATAATATAATTACAGGATCATATCGACCCAGATTTGCAAATGCATCGTAAGTCGACTTTTTATGAAAATGGGTTTTAATGTAAAATTGTTCTAAGTGGTACGGCTCACCATCCAGCATTATTATATTATCAAATAAAAACACTTCTTAACGAGGTTAGATTAAAGTGACGATGGCACATTCAACCCAATAAATTTCTGATATCAAATTTTGTGACAATTAATAGTTATTTAAACAAAAATATTTAAAAACATTTTAATTAGTTTCAAAATCGGCACGCTGCCTGGTTTGCCTTTTAAAATTTTTCAGCTAAGTGCCGATTTCGAAACTAATTAAAAACTTTTTAAATATTTTTGTTTTATTAATCGTCACAAAATTATCAGAAATTTTTGGAGTTGAATGTGCCATCGTAACATTAATCTTACCTCGTTAAGAAGTGTTTTTATTTTATATTAGAAGTTTTTTAAATGACATATGTATGTACATACATAGGTCTTCCATTGTTATAAGTTTTTGTTTGAAACTCAAATGGAAAAAATTAACAAACAAAATTCATATAAGAAGTTAGCTATATGGGCTCATTGCTACTAATTTTAATGAGAAAGCAAATTTTCGGAGATATGTGTTGTACCCCGAAATATATCAAGGGCTATACGGCCTGAAGTGACTATAAGAATCGTAAAAGCCATAAAAAAAGATACATTTTGTCAAGGCAAAGTTACCTTCATATAAAAATACCTTTCCAACGACATATAGCACGTTTCTGTAACTTTAGTCGTTCAGAAGTTATGGGCGCGGGCAATTTCCTGTTTTCCCGCCAAGGTAGCGGAAAACGCAATAATTAGATAAAATTGATAAATAAAATTTAAAAGGTTTTCTTTTAAATTTAAATTATTTTAAGTTTCCTTTGATGGTTTTAAATATTATTTCATTGTGCACGTCTCTATATGAATCTACATGATTTTATAGTGCATGTAAAAGGTTAGGTATACTAGTATGGGATCTTTGCTACTAATTTTAATGAGTAATATCTCGAGAAAGCGAATTTTCCCAGATATGTGTTATATACCAAAAGTTGAGCAATCTCAAGGGCTATATAGCCTTGAGTGACTATCAAAATTGTTAGAGCCATTTTTAAAAAAACTTCAAAAACTTAAAAAAAAATATTATATATATAGGGCGAAGTACATACATAGGTCTCCCATTGTTGTTATAAGTTTTTGTTTAAAACTCAAATGGGAAAAATTAACAAAAAACGAGAAAGAAAGCTAACTTCGGTAAACCGAAGTTGGTATACCCTTGCAGTCTGTAATTGGATCATTGAAAATCGAACCATTTTAGTAATGTTGAAAAAACATCGAATTTTGTAAATTTTACATTTTACATGTAGAATTTTACATTTTCATATAAATGGACCGATCGATTCTATGGCAGCTATATGATATAGTGGACCGATCTTAATGAAATTAAAACCGTAATTCTAGAACCTTAAAAAACTGCTATGTCTTAAAATTTATAGAAATTCGTTGAAAAACAGAGAAGTTAAATTTTTTTTTACATTAATTTCGCCATCATTCCTATGGCAGCTATAGGATATAGTAGTCCGATTTCGGTCGTTCCGACATATATACTGCGTGCTAAAGAAATAAGACTATGCTGAAAATTTCAGCTCGATAGCTCAAAAACTGAGAGACTAGTTCGCGTAGAAACCGACAGACGGACAGACGGACAGACGGACAGACAGACGGACATGGCTAGATCGACTCGGCTGGTGATGCTGATCAAGAATATATATACTTTATGGGGTCGGAGATGCCTCCTTCACTGCGTTGCAAACATCTGGTCAAAAATGCATATACGAAGTTTGCTATATGGGATCATTGCTACTAATTTTGATGAGAAAGCGAATTTTCGGAGATATGTGTTATACCCCAAAATATCTCAAAATCGTAAAAGACATTAAAAACAAATTTTTAATTATAAAAAAAAAATTTAATTCTAAATTCTTAATTATAATATTTAGAAAATTTTTGTCAGGGCAAAGTAATTATCATATCAAAATACTTTTCCAACGACATGTAGCACGTTTCTGTAACTTTAGTCGTTCAGAAGTTATGGGCACGAGAAATTTCCTGTTTTCCCGCCAAAGTAGTGGAAAAAGCAAAAATTAGATTAACTTAAAAAAAAAAACTTTAACGATTTCTTTTAAATTTAAATAATATTAAATTTTATTTGATGGCTTTAAATTTTATTGCATCGTGCACGTCTCTATATGACTCTACATGATTTGTATCTATATGTATATGTATATGTATGTATAGTGCATGTAAAAGGTTAGGTATATGGGATCTTTGCTACTAATTTTAATGAGTAATATCTCGAGAAAGCGAATTTTCCGAGATATGTGTTATATACCAAAAGTTGAGCAATCTCAAGGGCTATATGGCCTTGAGGGACTATTAAAATCGTTAGAGCCTTTTTTAAGAAAACTTAAAAAAAAAATTAATTTTAGTTATTAATTCTTAAATATTATATTTAGATAATTTGTGTCAAGGCAAAGCTATTATCATTTCAAAATACGTTTCAAACGACATAAAGCACGATTCTGTAGCTTTAGTCGTTTAGAAGTTATGGGCGCGGGAAATCTAGCTTTTTTAGCTGTTTTCCCGCCAAACTAGCGGGAAACCCAAAAAGTCGTAAAACAAAAAATGTTCAGCTCGAGCTGATTAATAAAATAAAAGTAGTTCCAGGACTGTAAAACAAAAAAAACGACAGACAGACAGACAGACAGACACACAGACAAACAACAGGACAAACGCTTTCATTCGGAAAGGCCGTTAAAGTCTTGTTTATTGAATATCTTTTGAACGGAGCATCGGATCAGGATGATCGAGTTGTCATTCGACGCGTATTTAAAGCTAGATTACAACAATATTAAAAATTTTGGGATTTTTGCTCAATAGCTCAAAATTTCAAAATTTTCAATTTCGCACTTTCACTCTCATTTCTCCTAAACTAATCCGTTTTTGGAAAATCTTTGTATGCAGTTTCAAAGAGGTTTACAATACCTTTTGATCAAGATATAAATGGTTCTGATCGGACTATCGTAGCAGATTTTCAATTCTACGGCTGTATATAGTAGTCTCCTTGCGCACCACAGTCTCGGTGCTCATCGTCACTACGTGGACCGCCGTCCACAGTGATAGCTGAAAACGCAATAGTTCTTATAGAAATTTTGTTCTAATTTTATCGTATGTAACTGTGCACTCTTCTGCATCCGCAAAGTTGTCGTATGTCATATAAAATTATTATTCATGTGAATCGAAAATCTTAAAAAATAATAATAAAGAGAGCTTGTACATAGCTTGTATCTCTTTATTTTGTGCTCTTTTGCTCTTGATTACCTATTTGCTTAGATCTCACTCAGAGCATTATACAGCGCGGATTGATCGTAGCAAAATGTTCACTGATGAGATCGAAAGTTGGAAATCGATTGAAACGCGTCTGGATATTCCTTGCTATATTATGAACTGTGAATATAAATTTGAGCCGAATTAGGCCTCGAGTACAGCTAGAAAACATTCACAAGAAGAAAATAGATCGCTAAATACATAATCAATATGTTATGAGTATTTTGAAAATTTAAAAACATATTGCTTTTAATTATTTAACTTAAACCAAGAAATAAAATGTTTATATATTAGTGAGCTACAAATTTCAACAAAAAAATTTATAGATTTAAGTACCTAATGTAAGCAAAATAGCATACCGCCTTAATATCAAAATGAATATAAGAATCTTAAACATTCCGAGACAATAAAAGATTGTTTAACGGAAACAGATGAGGAGAAGGTATCTTTAGTGTAAGTTGTTATTGATAGATCTACTCGGCTGGTGATGCTGATCAAGAATATATATACTTTATTCAGTCGCAGATGCCTCCCTATGCCTTTTACATACATTCTCGGATGGCACTAACTTATATTACTCTTGTACCCTAGGGGAACCGGGTATAATAAGTAGGAAAGCTACAGTCGAGTGTGACCAACTGAGAGAAAACTGGTACTTTTTTACAAGCTTAGAAAAAAGTAAGTCCGAGATAAATTGCCACCTGTGTCACAAAACAATGAAAGAAAACACGAAACAAAACCAAACTTTTATATTTCTCTGGCTTTCACCGAGTGAATACTGGCCATCGCCAAATCAAAGCGAACTTAAATATAAAACGGAATCAACCAACTTGATTACAAACACACGCACAGGCTTACACACCTAATTGACTTAGGCCAAGCGCACACTAGCAGCTGAAAGCGGAACTTATTGCTGAGATTATACGCGAGCTGATAACTTCAAAGCTCGTCAGCTAGCTGAGATTTTTTGGTTGCGCACACCGACAGCTTAAGCTGAAGCTGATGCTGACTACAAATAAAATTAAATTAACATCGAAAATCTACTAATTTGGCTGATAGTTCCTATGGCTCCTTTAGGATATAGTAGTCCGAGTTGAATAAAATTTGAAATGTATGGCTATATTTCAGGGATCGTAACAGTTATAATTTTTAAAATAATAATTTTTAAATAACAGTTATTTTTGATTAAAAAAATAATAATTGCAAATTAACTATTATTTTTTATTTTTAATAAAAAAGTTAAAATTAATTCTTATTTTTCAATTTTTATATAAATGTTGTATTATAACTGTTATTTGTAATTTTTATTTTGCAAAATCTCAAATAACTGTTATTTATCAATTTTTATTTTAAAAATTGAAAATAAAAATTGAAGTGCTATTCTTTTGAACGGCGCGGTATATTTGAAAGATCGAAAGATATCTTCAATCTACGTCGTTTAATGTATCTTTATCTTTGTATGTGATATGCATTTATGTACATATTTATTTATATGTCATATGGTACAAATATATACATGCATACATACATCAAACAAAAAGTATTGAGAAGTAGATTGAAGATAGCCTTCGATCATTCAAATATACCGCGCCGTTCAAAAGTTATAGCAATTCAATTTTTATTTGTAATAAAAATCGAAAATAACAGATAAAAAAGATTAATAAAATAATAATTGCATATAAAAATTTATCCTGTTTCTGCAAAGTCTTTTCAAAAATAAGGTACGCATACTTTTCCTATCGTCGCAGTAATTTTTTTTGGTCCATTTTTTATTTATCTGATAACTGTTATCTGCAATCCCTGCTATATTTCAAATAAAAGACCATTTACTAAGAGTACCGATGTCATTAAAAAAAATTAATATCGGCCCATTTGGCCCGATCGTTCTTATGGCAGCTATATGATATAGTGGACAGATCTGGCCCGTTCCGACTTATATACTTTCTGCAACAGAAATAAGACTATCTGCCAAGTTTCATTCAGATAGCTCTATTACTGAGAGACTTCACCGTTTAACGTTTTGCCTCCCACTACGCAACACAATAAAATCAGCTCGTCAGCTTGCTGATAAACCAAACTGGTTTGATCGATCAAGCAGAGCTGAACTGAACTTGCAGCTGATCAGCTCAGCTGAGCTTTCAGTGTGCGCACTTTCAAACAAACAGAGCGTTTGTTTTTTCGAGCTGAATAATCTCAGCAATAAGTTCCGCTTTCAGCTGCTAGTGTGCGCTTGGCCTTACGCCGCATGGAGAAGACGAACGATTCGATTAAAGCGATCGAAACGTGGCTCTCGAGCGCGGGCCTAGAGCTAGCGACGCACAAAATTTCAAGCCAAAAGGTTGCGGAGACGGCCGATATCCGTGTCGCTGGAGCGGCGCAAACCTCGCAGAGAGCCATTAATTGCCTGGGTGTTCTCTTGACACCCGATTGTCGTTCAAGGAGCATCAGGAGTACTCCCAGAAGAAGGCCAGTGGAACCGCAGAAGCACTTTCCCGTATGCTGTTGAACACCAGAGGCCCCAAGCAGAACACTAGGAAGCTGTTGACAAGCGTCGTCACTTGCCAACTGCTCTACGCGACACCGGTGTAAGCTGAGGCGGCCGAAAAAAGGACGAATATGTGGGGAGTCGAGTCAACATACAGACTATGCGCCATCCAAGTGGCGAACGCATTTTGGACTGTCTCGGACGAAGCAGTGCTGGTCATAGCCGGGCTAGACGGACTTGCGAAGCGCGCTAAACGGTCAGCCGCTACCGGAAGACGCTTGCAAGACTGAGCTTCAACGCGCGGCCAGAATGCGGAGCTACGGGACCTGGCAGGACAGATGGGATGCCTGATACGTGTTATCTTTCAAAGTGAACGGTCGTGTTTTTGTATTGCGCCTCGTATTTGTGTAAATTCTTTGCTATAAACGACGGGATTTTTTTTAAAACTTCTATCTTGTGTCAATACTAATTCACCGTTTCACTTCGCGTGTGCATGCAGCTGTTTATGTGTATTAATAAAAATATTAATTGCAAATTAGTTTTGGTGCAGCGATTGCTTATCTTCATTTTTGCTTTCCTCTTTGTGCTTTATCCGTTACGCCGATATTTGGTACAGCTTGAATGCTTAAGCTCCCTAACTCTTGCTCTCTTGCTCGCTCTCTCTGTCTCTTAGTGCACGTAACTACTCTTATTTTTTCTTAACTTCTGATTGGTACAGTGGTAAGTCACTATAATGACCGGTAATATTGCCTGCGCTATTAAAACCTTCATGTTGATGACCCTACTATCGGTTGCTGGCTTTGTGATAATGTTGTGCACGCCAAGTACCTTGATCGCACAGGCTGGGCGGCTGAAAATATAGTATTAACGAGAAAGAAAGCAAACTTCGGTAAACCGAAGTTGGTATACCCTTGCAGTCTGCAATTGGATCATTGAAAATCGAACCATTTTAGTAATTTTGAAAAAACATCGAATTTTGTACATTTTACATTTTACATGTAGAATTTTACATTTTTATATAAATTGACCGACCGCTTCTATGGCAGCTATATGATATAGCTGTCCGATCTTGAAAAAATGAAAACCGTAATTCTAGAACCATAAAATACTGCTATATCTCAAAATTTTTAGAAATACGTTTAAAAACAGAGAGGTTAAATTTTTTTTTTTTACATTAATTTCGCCATCATTCCTATAGCTACTATAGCTACTATAGATATAGTAGTCCGATTTCGGCTGTTCCGACATATATACTGCGTGCTAACGAAATAAGACTATGCTGAAAATTTCAGCTCGATAGCTCAAAAACTAAGAGACTAGTTCGCGTAGAAACCGACAGACGGACAGTTTTCGAAAAACTAATAAGTGGCTCCTGGCGCTGGACTCACAGTTTAAAGGCCTTAAGCCATTAAATTAGTCCCCAAAGCGCAAAACACTACGGTTGGCACACCGCATTTGGGCACATTTGGGCCTCGGCACAGTCCCCAAGTCCAATATATCTAACTTCAATGATTATAAGATCGGGGGCGAGAAAACACTCGGACTCCGCATGTGCCGCGGGAGGGGCAGCGTCTCCAGTTATATCCGTTGAGTCCGCTGAGGGGTTACAATTAATGATCCCACAGAACCCCATCCAGAAAACTCCCCAGGGTAACAGGCCTGGAATACCGGCCGAAATTGGCACTACAAATGTATTGCAAAAAACCCTTATTGCTATTCCACCAACGAAACAGATAAGTACCTACATTATAGGTCGTATTAAAGCTGAAAAATCTAAGATTAAGGTGGAAAAATTCCAATTTTCTTATGCTAAGGATATTTAATCTTTCAAAATAAATGTCCCTAACGAAGACAAATGTCTTCGTTTAAATGTCCCTTTTTAAGACAATGTGCTCTGAGAACTTCTGGCCAAAGCACATTGTTGTTAAGAATTTCAAAGCTAAGAAAAAGAAAAGAAGGACAGTAGAAGTTAGTCTACCTAGGCCTTACAAAACCATTGTGCCATCTACCATTCTCTTTTCAGCTTGCAAATCTGAAAATAAACTTGAAACATCGCTTGAGGATTTTCAGTACATACCAAGGACTTTTTCAGGCCCCCAAGCTCTTTAGGATAGCCATCTACTTGACATTCTCCGAAATAATTGAGGGTGGAGGTTGAATTTGAGATCCAATTTCTGATGGTGAAGCCTCCCTTGGCGTGTATATCTCGGACTTCGGATTTTACTGCAATCGCCTCAGACTCGTCTGTATAGCTGTCTATGAGATCGTCAACACAATGAGCCTTTGTAGTATTATGAACTGTGCGTTTTTGTCACGCACATAGTGAGCTAAACAAGGCGCGCAGCAAATTCCAAATGTCATTACACGCATGACAAAGATTCGTGGAGTTTTGTTGTCCTTGGGAAGCCACAGAAATCATTGAACTTGCATGTCGCTCTCTTGAAGAATAGGCAACATTGTGAGAGTGAGAAAAAGTCGAAAATCTAAGAGCTCTTCTTAATTACGGCTTGAATCGCGAAAAAACGTTTAATAAATTTAGAAATTCCTAAAAACTGCCGAGTAAGTCTGTGAGTTACACCGATTCAGTGAACATAAAGCAAAATGCAGAGAAATAAATAACAAAAAACACTCAAACGAATCGCAACATCCGTCAAGATGCTCCACCTGATCGATGTCAGATTTGATGAGCAGAAGAAAATCTTGGGCAAGGAGTTTCGAAAGAGTGATACACGTTTCCTTAGGTTTCTCCTGGAGAACTTCCAGGCGATGTTCGAAGATATCCACACTTTTACTCAACGTGTGAGCCAGCATGACAATGTAGAAGATCTAAAGCGGGAGGTTCACGACTTGGCCAGCAAATTGGCGGTACCAAACTCTCCTGGTGGTTTGGTTGATCAGCTGAAGCAGCAGGTTGGCGACTTGGATGCCAGACTGGATGACAAATATATGGCAGAGGAGGACGTAGCGGTCTCAAGCAAGCTGAGGGAGAAAACCTTAAAACGCTTTTCAACCGGCTCTGTTTTTCGCAGAACTTAACTCCGCCTACCCTGGTGAGATCCATCTACAGAGTCCGGCCTCGCCAAACTGGGCAAACACTTGTAGACAGGAGAACATTCTTATAAAAATGGACCAAGTGCGCGATAAGGCGGCGCTACTACGAGCAATAGGGGCATACCGGCGGAGTACAAAAACACAACTGCGCTTACAACTTTTTGGTCTGGAGTCGCCAGCATTGATTTACATAAATGAACAGCTGACAAAACATAATTACGAGGTCTTCAAGAGAGCAATGCATCTCAAAAAGCACAAGCGCATCACAGCTGTCTTTACTCGCCGTGAAGATGTCTTTGTTTAGCTGATCGATGGAGTGGAAGCTCACTACCTGCAGAGCTTGCACGAGCTTCCTGAGCTGAGCAACGATGTGGGAGGCCCGGCGAGAAATAGCTCATTTAGAGATTAATCTTAAACTTAGATCCATAGTTATAGTATTTCTTAGATTGTAGGTCATTGTAGGTTGCTTTGTTTACTTAATGTTCTCCGTGGTTTTTAGTCAATTCACTTTTTCATATCTAGTGCGTGCGCAGCTAATAATTATATTTTAATTTTGGAAATGGAAGACAATGTAGACCTAACTGAAGTTAATAGCCATACCTTATTGCGCGAACTCACAAAGCGAAGAGAACTGGGCTCAAAGTTTGTTACATTAATGGTCAAAGTTTACCGAGAAAAATCGATGAGTTTAAATAATTGTTTGTAAATTCTGGTCTAGATATTATATGTGGCTCCGAAATGTGATGGATATAATGTTTACAGTGCTGACCGTGTCAGTCATGGGGGTGGTGTAGCAATATATGTTAGTAAAAAGTTAGTGTCCAAGTTTATATGTAAATAACCCGATAGTAGCCCAGCAGAATACTTAATTCTTGAAAATCAGTTCTCACAACAAAAATTCTGATGGGATGCATATACCACCCATGTAGTAGCATTAACTATGACGATATTCTAAACAAGTTATCAGACATCACTATGAATTATGAAGACATACTCTTAGCGGGTGATCTTAACAGGAATATACTTCAAGAAGAGCATCTCAAAAACAACATGGAATCACTAGGCTTGAATCTTGTAAACTCTACTTATCCGACTCATTTCAGCAGAGCATGCAGCTCACTGTTATATGTTTTTTTTTTTTTTTTTTTTTTTTTTTTGACTTTGCTGTTATTTATTGAATCTTCTCCTTTTAGAGACTAACAATAAGTGTGTCAAATCTTATATTAATAACCTAACTAACAGTCTTATGACTGACACAGAGTTGTGTGGCCCTGACAATTATTGCTGGGTTGGAAGGTAGTTTCGTTGTAGGCGGGTTCTGCTGGAAACCCGAGTCAAGCCTCTTGCAAGGTGATTAGGGTGCACAGTAAGTTTCTTATTGTAGGTCGTCTTTTGCTTGTCTATTTCATCTTTTACTGCAAGAATACCGAGATCCCTATGGATGTTTTGGTTGCGAGTATACCATGGTGCCCCAGTGATAGTTCTCAGGATTTTTGATTGCGCGCGCTGTATGATGTCTATGTTGCTGCTGCTCGCGTTTCCCCACAGCTGGGAGCCATATGTCCAGATAGGCTTTAGCGTGGCGATCGGGCGTTTAAAATCCAGTGGAGGCTGCTAGCTTTTTGTTTTAAATGTAGTTTCTTGCATTCGATGTGTCTTCGCCAGGTTAGTCGTCTGTCGAGGTGGACGCCGAGATACGTTACTTCGTTGAATTGGGGAATCTGCGTACTATTCAAGGATACTGGGGTGCATGTTTGCCTGTTAAGAGTAAAAGTTATGTGTTTACATTTTTGTTCGTTTACTTTAATAAAGTCGGATAGCCACTTCTCAACTACCATGAGGTGACTTGCTAGTTGGGTTGTTGCTCGGTTTGGGCACTT